>JARYGA010046821.1:0-47387 GCA_030545235.1 Helianthus tuberosus | reverse complement strand
GCTAAGCTCTACCTGTATAAATCTGCAATCTATCAAGGCTTATCTGTAGATTAAATTCTGCCAGTATGAATCTGCATGCTTATAATGTGAGTCATTCTTTTTTTTATCAAATTTGTTTACAAAATCATTTTTATTTTTAAAGGTTATAATTACAGTGATTAAGTTTATGTAATCACCAAGTTACAGCCGGTATGTGGGGTATTGTGCACATTACTACTGTTGTTGTCACTTTAGGTGGGCGAACCTAATTAGTGATATTCGTCATTCATTGGGGCAGCCATTGGTGATATGACCACAGTCACCGAAATGAGTCGAGTGACAAATACTGTGGGTAGTTGGTTTGATATCAGAAACATTGTAATCTCTCTTAATACTGTGAATTATAACAAACGTGTCGTTTTAGTAAAATGAATGAACTCACTCAGTATTTCCCGCTAACAAAACCTTTTTAAAACATGTTTCAGGTAATTACAGTAGATTGGAATAAGAAATGGATACGGCACTGAATGGCATCAAGAAGTGGCTTATTTTATCAATTAAATCAAATTAAGAAATATTGTTTTATATAATAAAATTTATTTTTATTAAAGCTACCATTGTAAAACATGGGTTTATCCCATCTATTTATTTAATAAATAAAAATCCGGTGTTTTCTAAACTCTGATATTTTTCCTAACTCACGGTCCTGATGAAATTTCCGCTGCAACGTTTTCAAAATAATCACCGGTACCACTGGGCTGTTCACGACTCCCGATTCCGTCCAGGGTGGGTCGGGGGACGTGACAGAAGGTGGTATCAGAGCCACTGATGTAAAGCCTTTAGGTGTTGTGACAATAATACCTAAGTTTGTATAAAAGAGTTAGGAGATTGCTATTAATTGGTAGCACACATGATAGCATTTAGACTTGAACCTAAGAAAAGATGCCTTAGTATAAACTTCAAGATAAGCTAAGTACTTGTGTAAATAAAGTATGATGGATTTTGTATGACGTAAGAATGACAATTAGAACATTGCAGGCAATAGCACTTAATTGTTATTTCTTGCTTATTGATATTACTTGGTCTGGAATAAGATATATTACGGGAATACAAATTTCCCTAATTCTGGATAAAAGTCTAATAAAAGAGGCACTTTTAAAATACTATTTATGGGAAATTTTCTCCGGCAAGACTGGGTATGGTGTAGCAGACTCTCCAGTTTGTCCGGATATACTGAGATTACCTCTCCGGCGCGAATCGGATAAGACGGGGTATATAATATGTCAAACAAGTAATAAGATTTCCCTAAATAGTATCATGACCTGATATCTGACTTGTTTTTGAAAATATGAATCTGATAAATACATTGACCTTATAGAGGGTATGTATATGATTATATAGATATGTATATCTATAAGAAATTCCAATGGTCAATTAAGAATAAAGCACAATGTAACACCCCGAAAATATAAAACCTTAAACTGGAATTAGTAAGGTTTAAATAAACAAGAATTTACTAACTAGGAATTTTAACCTAATTAGTTATAAGTCTAGAAATAACCATAAAGTAGAGTTAAAATTTACTAAAATCAATGTTGATCAAAGTGGAGGGGTTTAAGTTGTCAAAATTGAAACTTTAATTCTAATAAACAAATAAAACATAAACTTAACACCCCACTTTGAATCCCTGGTCGACCAGAACATCAGGGGCGACACCCATCTTCAACCAAACCTAGAATTCTACTAAAATCCACAAAATTGAAGGAGCAAATCTGGTCCAAACGAAAATCCGAGCATAGAATCGTGATCCTCATCACAAGAGGATTACAAGGTATGTAAAATTTAAGGATTTCTCTCAACTTGAAAATTTAAGGAATTGGGAAAAATCTGGAATTAGGGTTGCATGTGTATGTTATGATGATTGAGGAATAACTATAGTGTCTAAGGACAAACCCTAGATCAATAGAAGTTGAAATCATAAGAAATTTTGGGTGAATCCATAATCACCATGGTAGGTGATTAGTGGGTCATGTGTATTTGGATGAACACTAGAAAGTAGATTGTTAATCTAGTGTAAATTAGCAATCTGGAAGTGATTTCAGCAATTAGAAGCTAACATTCATGTAAATTGGTTGATTTGTATGAAAATAGGGTTAAATGATAAACTAAAGATGTGATGTTTAATCATGTAAAAATCTGCTTATGAAGTGTTTGTTGAAATGCCTCTATGGAGGCTTAAAAACTGAAATTTCGAGTTTAAACGCATAATCATGATGTTCGGTGTATTATGCGAATTATGATTTGAAGAGAGTTCTAAACATGTCTTGAATTGAACTCTATAGGACAAGATACCGGAACGTCGAGTGGACAAGCCGGTGGTGACTCACGGTTGAAGGGCGTGCGCTAAGGTATGTAACTTGTTCCGTTACATTTATTATATCGGATGATTCAAATATGTAATTGAATTTTGAATAAGAGTTGTTTTGAATTAAGCATTGAAGTCGTTATATTGATTGATTTATTAAATTCGGTTGGTACCCGTTGGTAGTCGTCATATAGGAGAATTCCTTAGACGAGCCAAACGGGTCAAATAATCAAGTGAAACATGATTTATACTCCGGAATATGATGGATTGTGCTATGTTATTGGTTAATATTTATCACATTGTTAGAAATACTAGAATTGGATGTAATGTGTTGATAGAAAAGCAAATTACAAGATTGGTTTGAATGAGATGAACTAAACAAAACAAGACATTGATTTCCAGGACCTACCGTAAATTACGGTAATACCGTAATTTACGGTAAACGTCAGACATGCTACGGTGAATATCTCCTGGTTTACGGTGACCAGGAATCTTCAGGGCTCACCGTAAATTACGGTGATACCGTAATTTACGGTAGATCCAGAATAGCTGTTTTGTTTTTATTATTTCAAATGTGATGTTCAACTTTGTGATTATATTATACAATAACGTCAAAACTAATGTTTTTAATGGTTTTGATCATAGGTAAATTGGCAAATCTTACGGGTGGCGAACAAGTGATTAATGAAGAACCGAACACTACATTTCTAAGCTTCCGCTACGTTTTGAATCTTTAAAACTTTTGTGTATGGGATGTAAACATGTTTTGAACATCTTTTTAAATGTTTCAACTTGGTTATTAGTTGACTAAGTTTGATGTAAGTTATGAACTTTGATATGAAAGTCAGGTTTTGTAAACAATATCTTACTAGAAATGGTACAAACTATTATAAACATCAAGGGTATAATTTAGGGTGTTACAAGTTGGTAATCAGAGCTCAAGGTTGTCAATAAGTGTTCGGTTCAAGCTTGATCGATCGTCCGGTAAGAATTAACTTATTTTGTTAATAAATTATGTACTACGTAAAGAATGAGAAATGAACAATATGCATGAAAAGAGTGTGTAAGCTCACTCAAAAACAAGAAATGCATGAAACAAGAATGATTAAATCAAGTTACGAACTTGATTGAATTGAAACAAGAATGATTAAATCAAGTTACGAACTTGATTGAATTGAAACAAGAATGATTAAATCAAGTTACGAACTTGATTGAATTGAAACAAGAATGATTAAATCAAGTTACGAACTTGATTGAATTGAAACAAGAAGTGATTGAATCAAGTTATGAACTTGATTAAATCAAAACAAGTAAAGCATGTGTTATAAATGGAATGTTTAACAATCTATGTAAACATTTCAGAGATAGAGATGGCTGAGGGAGGTAATGATAATGCGGTGCCAAGAGTCACCGAACAAATGAAGGAAGTGATTGCCGAACAGGTGGGAAAGGCAATCGAAAACAGTTTGTCGGGCTTTATTGATAAAATTCAAAACACAGTTTTATCAATAGTAGAAGAGAGGATCAAGAAACTGGAAGATGATTCCAATTCAGCAAAGGAAAAGCATGGTGGACGAAAGCCTTGTTCATACAAGGAATTCATGGCCTGTAAACCACCATTATATAATGGAGAGGTTGATCCAATTGTGTGCCAACGATGGCTAAGTGATATCGAAGGAGTATTCGAGAGATCTCATTGTGATGAAAACGACTACGTAGCTTATGGTACGGGTCAATTAAGAAGTCAAGCGAAAGATTGGTGGGATAACAAAAAGAAGGAGATTGGAAGTGAAGCGGCTAAGGCCATGACATGGGAGGAGTTTAAGACGCCGTTTCTTAAACACCATAGTCCCAAAGCGGTCATAAATAGAATCAAGGAAGAGTTTATGCAACTCAGACACAAGGGTGAATCCATAGACAAGATCACGGGGATGTTTATGGACAAGATAAAGTTCTGTGATGATTTGGTGACAAACAAAGAACAAAAAGTCTATTACTACCATAACATGCTAAGTGCGGAGTATAGAGAGTTCATAACCCCTTCAAAATACGAGACCCTTACCGAGATTGTCAATGCTGCTCGGGAAAGGGAGATCGAATTGAAAAAGAGCATAGAACGGGGTGAACGAAGGGCACAAGATGCGAATCCAAGCCCTACTAAGAAGGCACGAACAAACGAAAATGCAAAGAAATCTGAGACGAAAGGCGGGTCGCCAAGTTGTAGAATCTGCGGGAAAGGTCATAAAGGCGAATGTCGTTACAAGGATAAGCATTGTCCCATATGCAAGAAAACGGGACATATGGCTATATCATGCCCGGAGAAAGTGACGGTTTGTTACAACTGTTATCGAACGGGTCACAAGAAGTCGGAATGCCCGGAACTGGTTGAAAAGAAGAATGGGCAAGAATCGAAAAGTGAAGCCCCGAAAGCAAAGGCAAGATCTTTTCAACTAATTGCCGCAGAAGCAAAGGTTGAACCTGACGTGGTCTCAGGTATATTTGCAGTAAATTCAATTCCTGCACACGTGTTATTTGATACGGGTGCGAATAAATCCTTTGTTTCATATGGACTTATTCGACATCCTTCACTTATTCTAACAAAATTACCTGTGCCTTTAGAAGTAGAGATAGGTAATAACAAAAGCTTTATTGTTTGTGATGTATGTGAAAATTGTAAACTGAGCATCGACGATGAAGAATATTTGATAAATCTAATCCCTTTGTCGATGGGAGAATTTCAAGTAGTCGTTGGGATGGATTGGCTATCTCGACACCATGCAAAGGTCGTGTGCTTCCGTAAAGAGATAAAACTAACATCTCCGAGCGGGAAACATGTCACCATTTATGGCGAAAAAGGAGGCAACCCCATAGTATGCTCAATGTTGAAAGCTCACAAGCTAATGAAGCGAGGATGCAAGGCATTCATAATATACGCTAATGAGCCCGAGAAAGAATCACGAAAGATTGGAGATGTACTGGTAGTACGAGATTATGAAGATGTTTTTCCGGAAGATTTACCGGGGATACCGCCTGAACGGGAAGTAGAGTTCGGGATCGAATTGATTCCGGGCGCGAAACCCGTAGCAAAAGCCCCGTACCGACTTGCACCGTCGGAACTACAAGAGTTGATGTCCCAAATCCAAGACCTGCTTGACAAGGGATTCATAAGGCCGAGTGTGTCTCCTTGGGGCGCACCGGTATTGTTCGTGAGGAAGAAAGACGGGAGCATGCGTATGTGTATTGATTACCGGGAGTTAAACAAACTCACGGTAAAGAACCGATACCCGCTCCCGAGGATAGATGATTTATTCGACCAACTACAAGGTGCGAATTGGTTTTCCAAAATTGACCTTAGATCGGGGTATCACCAACTAAAGGTCAAAGAAGAAGATGTGCCGAAGACGGCTTTCCGCACGAGATACGGACATTACGAATTCCTCGTGATGTCATTTGGGCTAACAAACGCACCCGCTGCTTTCATGGACCTCATGAACCGGGTTTGCAAGCCAATGTTGGATAAGTCGGTCATCGTGTTTATCGATGATATCTTGGTGTACTCGAAAAGTGAAGCTGAACACGCACACCACTTACAAGAAGTGTTAGAGACACTTAGGCTAGAGAAGTTATATGCAAAATTCTCTAAATGTGCCTTTTGGTTACGAGAGGTTCAATTTTTAGGCCATGTCATAAATGTCGACGGAGTATTGGTGGATCCGTCAAAGATAGAGGCAGTGTCAAAATGGAATCCCCCGAAGAACCCTTCAGAAATTAGAAGCTTTTTGGGGCTTGCGGGGTACTATAGGAGATTCATTCAAGATTTCTCTAAAATTGCGTCACCGCTAACCAAGCTAACTCAAAAGAAAGCAAAGTTTATTTGGGGAATTGATCAAGAAAAAGCGTTTCAAACGCTAAAAGAAAAGCTAACCCAAGCTCCAGTACTGACATTGCCAGACGGAGTCGAAGACATGGTGGTTTATTCGGATGCTTCATTATCAGGGCTCGGTTGCGTGTTGATGCAACGGGGCAAGGTAATAGCCTATGCCTCGAGACAATTGAAGATACACGAGAAGAAATATCCCGCGCATGATCTCGAGTTGGCAGCGGTGGTATTTGCATTAAAAATATGGAGGCATTACTTGTATGGGGTAAAATGCACCATATTCACCAACCACAAGAGCTTGAAATACTTCTTCGATCAGAAGGAGTTAAATAGGCGACAAAGGCGATGGTTGGAAACGGTGAAAGACTATGATTGTGAGATACATTATCACCCCGGAAAAGCAAATGTGGTAGCGGACGCTCTTAGCAGAAAAGCGGATTATGTCCCGATACGAGTACGATCGATGCAACTCGTGGTAACCTCGGGTATACTTGAACGTATTCGAGAGGCGCAATTAGAAGCAGTAAAAGAAGAGAATTGGAAGAAAGAAAGAATAATCGGTCAGTTGAAAGATTTGTCGGATGGGAATCACGGGTTGAAGACTCGATCCGGAAGGATATGGGTCCCACATACTTGTGGAGTAAAGGCGCTTCTACTTAACGAAGCTCATAAATCCCGTTATTCGATTCATCCGGGTGCAACCAAGATGTACAATGATTTGAAACAAAATTATTGGTGGCCCGGAATGAAGAGGGACGTGGCGAAATATGTGGAAAAATGCTTGACATGTTTACAAGTCAAGGCGGAGCACCAGAAACCATACGGCAAACTTCAACCGTTAGAAATTCCGGTTTGGAAATGGGAACATATTACAATGGACCTGTTAACCAAGTTGCCTAAGACGAATCGTGGTTTTGATGCCATATGGGTAGTGGTGGATAGATTGACGAAAAGTGCTCACTTCATTCCGATTCGTGAGACTTATACGTCAGAAAAGATGTCAGAAGTTTATACCAATGAAATCATAGCACGTCATGGAGTGCCGGTGTCCATCATGTCCGTTAGGGATACCCGGTTTACCTCGAATTTTTGGCGAGATTTCCAAGAGCAAATGGGGACCAAATTGTTCATTAGCACTGCGTACCATCCTCAAACGGATGGACAAAGTGAAAGAACGATACAAACATTGGGGGACATGCTACGGGCGTGTATAATCGACTTTGGAGGCAGTTGGGATGTTCACTTACCGTTAGTCGAGTTTTCGTATAACAACAGTTACCAATCTAGTATTAAGATGGCACCATACGAAATGCTTTACGGTAGGAAGTGTCGAACCCCGGTATGTTGGGGTGAAGTGGGTCCACGTGAACTCGCCCACCAAGATATAGTACGAGCCACGAATGAAAAGATCGATAAAGTTCGGGCACACTTGAAAGCGGCTCAAGACAGGCAAAAGGTGTATGTTGATAAAAGGAAAAGGCCGATTGAATTCCAAGTTGGTGACATGGTCATGCTAAAAGTCTCCCCATGGAAAGGTGTTATTAGATTCAGAAAAAGGGGGAAGCTAAGCCCAAGGTTTATTGGACCATTTAAAATTATCGGGAAAGTTGGCAAGGTAGCTTACCGCCTTGAATTACCGGAGGAGCTAAGTGGAATCCATGGCACGTTCCACGTGTCGCAATTAAGAAAGTGCCTAGCAGACGAAACGACCTATATCCATTACGATGATATCGAAGTGGATAATAGTCTGAATTACGCTGTGAGACCGTTGGAGATTCTAGATCGAAAAGTCAAACACTTACGAAATAGACAAATCGATCAAGTCAAAGTCAAATGGGAGCATAGGAAGGGTTCGGACACTACATGGGAGTCCGAAGAGGAGATGAGACGTCTTCACCCTACTTTATTTGGTACGTATTACGGTTTCGGGGACGAAACCCTTTTAAGGGGGGTGGACTTGTAACACCCCGAAAATATAAAACCTTAAACTGGAATTAGTAAGGTTTAAATAAACGAGAATTTACTAACTAGGAATTTTAACCTAATTAGTTATAAGTCTAGAAATAACCATAAAGTAGAGTTAAAATTTACTAAAATCAATGTTGATCAAAGTGGAGGGGTTTAAGTTGTCAAAATTGAAACTTTAATTCTAATAAACAAATAAAACATAAACTTAACACCCCACTTTGAATCCCTGGTCGACCAGAACATCAGGGGCGACACCCACCTTCAACCAAACCTAGAATTCTACTAAAATCCACAAAATTGAAGGAGCAAATCTGGTCCAAACGAAAATCCGAGCATAGAATCGTGATCCTCATCACAAGAGGATTACAAGGTATGTAAAATTTAAGGATTTATCTCAACTTGAAAATTTAAGGAATTGGGAAAAATCTGGAATTAGGGTTGCATGTGTATGTTATGATGATTGAGGAATAATTATAGTGTCTAAGGACAAACCCTAGATCAATAGAAGTTAAAATCATAAGAAATTTTGGGTGAATCCATAATCACCATGGTAGGTGATTAGTGGGTCATGTGTATTTGGATGAACACTAGAAAGTAGATTGTTAATCTAGTGTAAATTAGCAATCTGGAAGTGATTTCAGCAATTAGAAGCTAACATTCATGTAAATTGGTTGATTTGTATGAAAATAGGGTTAAATGATAAACTAAAGATGTGATGTTTAATCATGTAAAAATCTGCTTATGAAGTGTTTGTTGAAATGCCTCTATGGAGGCTTAAAAACTGAAATTTCGAGTTTAAACGCATAATCATGATGTTCGGTGTATTATGCGAATTATGATTTGAAGAGAGTTCTAAACATGTCTTGAATTGAACTCTATAGGACAAGATACCGGAACGTCGAGTGGACAAGCCGGTGGTGACTCACGGTTGAAGGGCGTGCGCTAAGGTATGTAACTTGTTCCGTTACATTTATTATATCGGATGATTCAAATATGTAATTGAATTTTGAATAAGAGTTGTTTTGAATTAAGCATTGAAGTCGTTATATTGATTGATTTATTAAATTCGGTTGGTACCCGTTGGTAGTCGTCATATAGGAGAATTCCTTAGACGAGCCAAACGGGTCAAATAATCAAGTGAAACATGATTTATACTCCGGAATATGATGGATTGTGCTATGTTATTGGTTAATATTTATCACATTGTTAGAAATACTAGAATTGGATGTAATGTGTTGATAGAAAAGCAAATTACAAGATTGGTTTGAATGAGATGAACTAAACAAAACAAGACATTGATTTCCAGGACCTACCGTAAATTACGGTAATACCGTAATTTACGGTAAACGTCAGACATGCTACGGTGAATATCTCCTGGTTTACGGTGACCAGGAATCTTCAGGGCTCACCGTAAATTACGGTGATACCGTAATTTACGGTAGATCCAGAATAGCTGTTTTGTTTTTATTATTTCAAATGTGATGTTCAACTTTGTGATTATATTATACAATAACGTCAAAACTAATGTTTTTAATGGTTTTGATCATAGGTAAATTGGCAAATCTTACGGGTGGCGAACAAGTGATTAATGAAGAACCGAACACTACATTTCTAAGCTTCCGCTACGTTTTGAATCTTTAAAACTTTTGTGTATGGGATGTAAACATGTTTTGAACATCTTTTTAAATGTTTCAACTTGGTTATTAGTTGACTAAGTTTGATGTAAGTTATGAACTTTGATATGAAAGTCAGGTTTTGTAAACAATATCTTACTAGAAATGGTACAAACTATTATAAACATCAAGGGTATAATTTAGGGTGTTACGCATAAGCATATGTGTCTATAATAAATCTAGATTTCTTTATCAGAAATCTCTTGCATATATTCTGATAACAAACATTATTTCGTTTGATCATTTACCTCGTAACTCGTACGACAATATAAACAATAGAAACCCTTTAAAGTTGTGATACCATCGAAAGTATAAGAATTTTCAATACACTACCATAAACTATTAACGCAAGTAAGAAGCATGTAAAGTTATTCTAATGCACAAGAAAACACATGAAATTTAAATTATACGTCCACAGACGTTAAAGTATAACACACACAACTTTCAAAACAAGGTCTATGGAAAATATAAATTGGGCACGATGACACCAATGTTAATTCCGTCAGTATAAAAACTACTAAATAAAAAAGAAGCACTTTGCCACATGATCCTACAAACGACATGAATTTCCCTAAGGTACGTTGGAATAAGATTTCATAACCATCAGTGCATAGTCTAATCAGAGTCATAATTATTGACACTGCAAAAAGAAGTCACATACTTTTGCAAATCCCTTATTTCATTGTATTCGACATTTCCTAGTAATTTCACTTAACCACGGTTATCACACGAAATTTTAGATAAAATTCTTAAAATTCTTTCGTTGAAATTCTGACTTCTGCATATCATAAGTCGACTTTCGTATTTCTACTTCCCCTAGTGGCCATCATACCATGAGGATTTCTTTCATAGTAGCAAATATTGATCTATTTCATTTCTTGGTAAATCCACACGTTACACATACACTGTTTATTTCGCATGTGGTTCGTTTGATTTATGAAGACCACTGGAGGGCTTCATTCCGATTTGTTATTTTATCTAAACTCAAATATCATTCCGTTCTTTGCACTATAAACCGCATTATTACAAAACGATAACTCTTTGATATCGAGTCAATAAATTTTGTTAAACCATTGAGGTGAAAAATTTATATTTTTATAAATATGTATAAAAATATGTTTAAGATATACTCTCATTTAAAGTTTATGTTTAATTTAATATTAGTTTTATTGTTAGTAATAATATATTAATAGTAGTAGTATTTTTTTTTAGGTACTAAGGTTATTGTCAAGGGCAGATATTGAATAGCCTAGCCTTAGTTAGGCATGGACTGATCACCTATGCTTAAACAAGGCAGCACTAAACAATATCCACCCATGATAATGACTAGTTAATATATATAAATTAAGTCATCATACTTATTTAGTAAATTTTAAAATTATATATAAAAAAATATTTTACTTTGTACTGTAAGGAGAAGACATATTCTTATAAAACAAAATAAGAATTAAAGGGACGAATAAAATTATATAAATAATTGTTTATCACATGTTTTATGGTAACTATGTACCGTAACGCTCTGGCAAGAAAATGACCATATAGGAATAATATGGTAGTCATCAACTACGATGAGTTAAGGGAACATTGTAAGAATAGTCCCCGTTTTCACTTATTTACAACATTTGTAAATACATTCACAACGTTATATGGTTTAAAAATGAAAATAAGTAATCACATAGAATCAACCCATTAAGTGTTATATATTTTCAAAATATTTTACAAACACTTTTGTACAATAAATATTTTTACACCTTTATTTACAAATTTTCATTTAGCATTATAAATAATAGTGATTTCTTTTACAAAATAAGAATACTAAATTATTTTGTAATATAATAACTTCATTACAATGTTTTGTAATATATATTACATAGTAGATATAAGTTATTTTACATAATATAGTAAAATACTAAAATAAAATTTAAAAGTGGTGACCATTTACTTATAGTAAAAATACGTAACAAATAAAATATATTACATTTGCTTTACAAATATAATATAATGGTTGGTCATGTCAAAACAACTTGTTCTTATTATATTTCGATCTCTATGACATAGTATGAAAATATGGTCACTAATAGTGTACCATCACATTGTTTCGCAATTAAAATAACTTGGAACTCTAAACAATGATACACTAACTCTATTGTCTTTTGGTGTATCTTTGCAATTCACTCAACTCATCACATTGATTTTCTCATATCATAATTCAAGATTTGACAAATCATTTTCATACTTTTATTTTTGGAACCTGTTAATTCTAAGTTTTCCTCAGTTGCCAATCAAAGTAAGCTTTCTTTTGACAAAGAATTTTATTGATTTTAAAAATCTTTCACATTCATTTTAAATATCTATTGATCATATATCTTTTGGCTTGAACCTAGTCACTTTGGAAATTATATCATTTTATCTCATTCGTTTGTCATCGATTTCGTGAACTAATTCAGTTGAACCGTTGAATCCTACTTATGGTACAACTCGTATTCACAAAATTTGATATTTTAAATCCTGTGTTATCTACCTTAAATATTGTTTTTATTGACTAAAATATGACATACGTCTTAAAGAAATATCTTAACCCAAATCTCGAGGACGAGATTTAAAACAAGGTGGGGAGAATGTAACATTCCAATTTTTATCATATAAATTATAGGTTTGGTTAAATTTATTAACCACTAGTAACTAGTAACTAGTTTATTTTCAATATAAATATTCAACCCAAATAGTTTTAACACTATTTTATATATAGTTGGTTGAAATATTATTTTAATTAATTGGCCTGTAAATGGGTGACCTTTCTAAATAAAATAAAAGTATATAAATAGACGGGTAGTTTACGGGTAAGTTGACTGTTAGAAATATGAAGTTTCTAGACGGGTCAAGAACCATTTAATAATTAAATTATAAAAATACATTGTATTTGAACCTACTCTAGTTTTAAAGAAACTTAGACCCAAATGTAGACAAAAATATTCTCGTTCTAAAGATATATTTATTGTTTTATAAAACATAGTATTTTAAAAGTTATACACGCCAAAGAAGTGAAGCAGTTAAATTAATTATAATAAATAAATAATAATAATAATAATAATAATAATAATAATAATAATATCTAAGAACTTACGAATGAAATATAAAATAATAATAAAACATTAGATTTGAAATTTGATCTACATAGGATCGAGATATTTAGGAAAAAAAAAAAATTAAATACTCTTTGAATATAATGGACGTGTGGGTACATGTGTAACTATTTGATGAAAAGTAATTAATGCAGAAGCTATACGTGGCCTATGGGAATGCCATACTTGTTCCCTAAGTTTAGCATTTTTCACTATATATAGGAACAGAAGGATTCAAAAGAAGATGCTCATAATTTCCTTTTCTATTTCCTTCTTATCGCCTACTCTCTCTCTATATTTAATTTATTTTCTTATTTCCACTAATAATAATAATAATGCCATGCCCTGTTTAAGTTATTTAACTCCCGATCACCGCTACCCTTTCCGATTGATCTGAGCCTCATAATTTATGTCAGGGCTCTGCCCGACTATGTTTATTGGGGTTCTGTCTCGGGACATCGGGACAAGGTTGAATTAGGGGTACTATACTTAACAAAAGTGCAAAATATATTTTTATAGCTCAGAAGTTATACCCAAAATTTATACCAGGAGGCTTTCTAGTTGAACCCTAAAGTTACAAAGTGAGTCTATTTTCTTTTCTCACTATTTTATTCCCTTTTTCTTTATAATATAATTATATTAAAAAATGTTCCAAACCATAACAACTCTCACCAAAAATATTATTTATTATTATTATAGGAAACCTTAGTTAAGACACCCAAGTAATTCTACATAAACCCTACAAATTTCAGAACAATCAGAATCAGGATCAGGGCCCCTAAAACTCAGGGGGGGTATTCCCTACTCAACGATTATCTTCACAAAACGCTGTCAAAATTAAATTTCTCGATTCCGTCGACTCAGCAAGGCTACCCAGGTGACAAGCCTACTCTAGGCTAGGGGGACTTGCCCCGCGACACGCGGCAAGTGCCTGAGACTCTTCCGCGACTCGCGGAAGGCTCCAAAATTGGGTATAAATAGAAGGGTCTGGCACTTGCATTCTGTTGTTCGTTCGACGATTAAATTCAAATTGTACGCTGAGATATTGTCCAAATACTCTCAAAACACACACGAATCACTAATTAGTAGAGGGGGTGCTGATACGATACAGGGTATTAACTCGATCGCTGCTACGATTCAATGTCCGATCGATAGAAACTATCCGATGGATGTTTAAGCGCTATCCTTTGTCATTAATCGTGATTCCGACCGGATGTTTGAGTACCACCCGAATTCGGGGAATACTCTGTCATTCGTTGTGAATCCGATGGATGTTTAAGTGATTGCACTTTGTCATTCGTTGTGAGGGTTTTAATCTCGTGAGTTATCGTAAATGCTGTATTAGTTAATTACCTAGTTCGTGTGCACTAGGTTACAAGGCTAATCAATAGGCTAAGCTCTGCCTGTATAAATCTGCAATCTATCAAGGCTTATCTGTAGATTAAATTCTGCCAGTATGAATCTGCATGCTTATAATGTGAGTCATTCTTTTTTTATCAAATTTGTTTACAAAATCATTTTTATTTTTAAAGGTTATAATTACAGTGATTAAGTTTATGTAATCACCAAGTTACAGCCGGTATGTGGGGTATTGTGCACATTACTACTGTTGTTGTCACTTTAGGTGGGCGAACCTAATTAGTGATATTCGTCATTCATTGGGGCAGCCAATGGTGATATGACCACAGTCACCGAAATGAGTCGAGTGACAAATACTGTGGGTAGTTGGTTTGATATCAGAAACATTGTAATCTCTCTTAATACTGTGAATTATAACAAACGTGTCGTTTTAGTAAAATGAATGAACTCACTCAGTATTTCCCGCTGACAAAACCTTTTTAAAACATGTTTCAGGTAATTACAGTAGATTGGAATAAGAAATGGATACGGCACTGAATGGCATCAAGAAGTGGCTTATTTTATAAATTAAATCAAATTAAGAAATATTGTTTTATATAATAAAATTTATTTTTATTAAAGCTACCATTGTAAAACATGGGTTTATCCCATCTATTTATTTAATAAATAAAAATCCGGTGTTTTCTAAACTCTGATATTTTTCCTAACTCACGGTCATGATGAAATTTCCGCTGCAACGTTTTCAAAATAATCACCGGTACCACTGGGCTGTTCACGACTCCCGATTCCGTCCAGGGTGGGTCGGGGGACGTGACAGAAGGTGGTATCAGAGCCACTGATGTAAAGCCTTTAGGTGTTGTGACAATAATACCTAAGTTTGTATAAAAGAGTTAGGAGATTGCTATTAATTGGTAGCACACATGATAGCATTTAGACTTGAACCTAAGAAAAGTTGCCTTAGTATAAACTTCAAGATAAGCTAAGTACTTGTGTAAATAAAGTATGATGGATTTTGTATGACGTAAGAATGACAATTAGAACATTGCAGGCAATAGCACTTAATTGTTATTTCTTGCTTATTGATATTACTTGGTCTGGAATAAGATATATTACGGGAATACAAATTTCCCTAATTCTGGATAAAAGTCTAATAAAAGAGGCACTTTTAAAATACTATTTATGGGAAATTTTCTCCGGCAAGACTGGGTATGGTGTAGCAGACTCTCCAGTTTGTCCGGATATACTGAGATTACCTCTCCGGCGCGAATCGGATAAGACGGGGTATATAATATGTCAAACAAGTAATAAGATTTCCCTAAATAGTATCATGACCTGATATCTGACTTGTTTTTGAAAATATGAATCTGATAAATACATTGACCTTATAGAGGGTATGTATATGATTATATAGATATGTATATCTATAAGAAATTCCAATGGTCAATTAAGAATAAAGCACAAGCATATGTGTCTATAATAAATCTAGATTTCTTTATCAGAAATCTCTTGCATATATTCTGATAACAAACATTATTTCGTTTGATCATTTACCTCGTAACTCGTACGACAATATAAACAATAGAAACCCTTTAAAGTTGTGATACCATCGAAAGTATAAGAATTTTCAATACACTACCATAAACTATTAACGCAAGTAAGAAGCATGTAAAGTTATTCTAATGCACAAGAAAACACATTAAATTTAAATTATACGTCCACAGACGTTAAAGTATAACACACACAACTTTCAAAACAAGGTCTATGGAAAATATAAATTGGGCACGATGACACCAATGTTAATTCCGTCAGTATAAAAACTACTAAATAAAAAAGAAGCACTTTGCCACATGATCCTACAAACGACATGAATTTCCCTAAGGTACGTTGGAATAAGATTTCATAACCATCAGTGCATAGTCTAATCAGAGTCATAATTATTGACACTGCAAAAAGAAGTCACATACTTTTGCAAATCCCTTATTTCATTGCATTCGACATTTCCTAGTAATTTCACTTAACCACGGTTATCACACGAAATTTTAGATAAAATTCTTAAAATTCTTTCGTTGAAATTCTGACTTCTTAATATCATAAGTCGACTTTCGTATTTCTACTTCCCCTAGTGGCCATCATACCATGAGGATTTCTTTCATAGTAGCAAATATTGATCTATTTCATTTCTTGGTAAATCCACACGTTACACATACACTGTTTATTTCGCATGTGGTTCGTTTGATTTATGAAGACCACTGGAGGGCTTCATTCCGATTTGTTATTTTATCCAAACTCAAATATCATTCCGTTCTTTGCACTATAAACCGCATTATTACAAAACGATAACTCTTTGATATCGAGTCAATAAATTTTGTTAAACCATTGAGGTGAAAAATTTATATTTTTATAAATATGTATAAAAATATGTTTAAGATATACTTTCATTTAAAGTTTATGTTTAATTTAATATTAGTTTTATTGTTAGTAATAATATATTAATAGTAGTTGTATTTTTTTTAGGTACTACGGTTATTGTCAAGGGCAGATATTGAATAGCCTAGCCTTAGTTAGGCATGGATTGATCACCTATGCTTAAACAAGGCAGCACTAAACAATATCCACCCATGATAATGACTAGTTAATATATATAAATTAAGTCATCATACTTATTTAGTAAATTTTAAAATTATATATAAAAAAATATTTTACTTTGTACTGTAAGGAGAAGACATATTCTTATAAAACAAAATAAGAATTAAAGGGACGAATAAAATTATATAAATAATTGTTTATCACATGTTTTATGGTAACTATGTACCGTAACGCTCTGGCAAGAAAATGACCATATAGGAATAATATGGTAGTCATCAACTACGATGAGTTAAGGGAACATTGTAAGAATAGTCCCCGTTTTCACTTATTTACAACATTTGTAAATACATTCACAACGTTATATGGTTTAAAAATGAAAATAAGTAATCACATAGAATCAACCCATTAAGTGTTATATATTTTCAAAATATTTTACAAACACTTTTGTACAATAAATATTTTACACCTTTATTTACAAATTTTCATTTAGCATTATAAATAATAGTGATTTCTTTTACAAAATAAGAATACTAAATTATTTTGTAATATAATAACTTCATTACAATGTTTTGTAATATATATTACATAGTAGATATAAGTTATTTTACATAATATAGTAAAATACTAAAATAAAATTTAAAAGTGGTGACCATTTACATATAGTAAAAATACGTAACAAATAAAATATATTACATTTGCTTTACAAATATAATATAATGGTTGGTCATGTCAAAACAACTTGTTCTTATTATATTTCAATCTCTATGACATAGTATGAAAAATATGGTCACTAATAGTGTACCATCACATTGTTTCGCAATTAAAATAACTTGGAACTCTAAACAATGATACACTAACTCTATTGTCTTTTGGTGTATCTTTGCAATTCACTCAACTCATCACATTGATTTTCTCATATCATAATTCAAGATTTGACAAATCATTTTCATACTTTTATTTTTGGAACCTGTTAATTCTAAGTTTTCCTCAGTTGCCAATCAAAGTAAGCTTTCTTTTGACAAATAATTTTATTGATTTTAAAAATCTTTCACATTCATTTTAAATATCTATTGATCATATATCTTTTGGCTTGAACCTAGTCACTTTGGAAATTATATCATTTTATCTCATTCGTTTGTCATCGATTTCGTGAACTAATTCAGTTGAACCGTTGAATCCTACTTATGGTACAACTCGTATTCACAAAATTTGATATTTTAAATCCTGTGTTATCTACCTTAAATATTGTTTTTATTGACTAAAATATGACATACGTCTTAAAGAAATATCTTAACCCA
Organism: Helianthus tuberosus; assembly: GCA_030545235.1. Taxonomy (NCBI): domain Eukaryota; kingdom Viridiplantae; phylum Streptophyta; class Magnoliopsida; order Asterales; family Asteraceae; genus Helianthus; species Helianthus tuberosus. Next base: position 29,157 of record JARYGA010046821.1, on the reverse strand, counting down.
AATCTCGAGGACGAGATTTAAAACAAGGTGGGGAGAATGTAACATTCCAATTTTTATCATATAAATTATAGGTTTGGTTAAATTTATTAACCACTAGTAACTAGTAACTAGTTTATTTTCAATATAAATATTCAACCCAAATAGTTTTAACACTATTTTATATATAGTTGGTTGAAATATTATTTTAATTAATTGGCCTGTAAATGGGTGACCTTTCTAAATAAAATAAAAGTATATAAATAGACGGGTAGTTTACGGGTAAGTTGACTGTTAGAAATATGAAGTTTCTAGACGGGTCAAGAACCATTTAATAATTAAATTATAAAAATACATTGTATTTGAACCTACTCTAGTTTTAATGAAACTTAGACCTAAATGTAGACAAAAATATTCTCGTTCTAAAGATATATTTATTGTTTTATAAAACATCGTATTTTAAAAGTTATACACGCCAAAGAAGTGAAGCAGTTAAATTAATTATAATAAATAAATAATAATAATAATATCTAAGAACTTACGAATGAAATATAAATAATAATAAAACATTAGATTTGAAATTTGATCTACATAGGATCGAGATATTTAGGAAAAAAAAAAAAAATTTTAAATACTCTTTGAAAATAATGGACGTGTGGGTACATGTGTAACTATTTGATGAAAAGTAATTAATGCAGAAGCTATACGTGGCCTATGGGAATGCCATACTTGTTCCCTAAGTTTAGCATTTTTCACTATATATAGGAACAGAATAGGGATGAACATGTCGGTATTCCGTCCCGTACCGATACCGATACCGACTAATACCGATACCGATTTTCCCCCAAACTAGGTACCGATACCGATACCAAAACATGTCGGTTAGGTATCGGTACGGTATCGGTATTATACCGTATTTTGAGGGTCGGTATCGGTATAATACCGATACCGTACAGTACCGATACCGAAATCGCCAAAATGTGGATACCGATCGGGATACCGATACCGATACCGATACCGATCGGTACGGGATCGGTACGGGATCGGTATTGGTATTCATATGCTCATCCCTGGAACAGAAGGATTCAAAAGAAGATGCTCATAATTTCCTTTTCTATTTCCTTCTTATCGCCTACTCTCTCTCTATATTTAATTTATTTTCTTATTTCCACTAATAATAATAATAATGTCATGTCCTGTTTAAGTGTTTTAACTCCCGATCACCGCTACCCTTTCCGATTGATCCGAGCCTCATAATTTATGTCAGGGCTCTGCCCGACTAAGTTTATTGGGGTTCTGTCTCGGGACATCGGGACAAGGTTGAATTAGGGGTACTATACTTAACACGAGTGCAAAATATATTTTTATAGCTCAGAAGTTATACCCAAAATTTTTACCAGGAGGCTTTCTAGTTGAACCCTAAAGTTACAAAGTGAGTCCATTTTCTTTTCTCACAATTTTATTCCCTTTTTCTTTATAATATAATTATATTAAAAAATGTTCCAAACCATAACAACTCTCACCAAAAATATTATTTATTATTATTATAGGAAACCTTAGTTAAGACACCCAAGTAATTCTAAATAAACCCTACAAATTTCAGAACAATCAGAATCAGGATCAGGGCCCCTAAAACTCAGGGGGGGTATTCCCTACTCAACGATTATCTTCACAAAACGCTGTCAAAATTAAATTTCTCGATTCCGTCGACTCAGCAGGGCTACCTAGGTGACAAGCCTACTCTAGGCTAGGGGGACTTGCCCCGCGACACGCGGCAAGTGCCTGAGACTCTTCCGCGACTCGCGGGAGGCTCCAAAATTGGGTATAAATAGAAGGGCCTGGCACTTGCATTCTGTTGTTCGTTCGACGATTAAATTCAAATTGTACGCTGAGATATTGTCCAAATACTCTCAAAACACACACGAATCACTAATTAGTAGAGGGGGTGCTGATACGATACAGGGTATTAACTCGATCGCTGCTACGATTCAATGTCCGATCGATAGAAACTATCTGATGGATGTTTAAGCGCTATCCTTTGTCATTAATCGTGATTCCGACCGGATGTTTGAGTACCACCCGAATTCGGGGAATACTCTGTCATTCGTTGTGAATCCGATGGATGTTTAAGTGATTGCACTTTGTCATTCGTTGTGAGGGTTTTAATCTCGTGAGTTATCGTAAATGCTGTATTAGTTAATTACCTAGTTCGTGTGCACTAGGTTACAAGGCTAATCAATAGGCTAAGCTCTGCCTGTATAAATCTGCAATCTATCAAGGCTTATCTGTAGATTAAATTCTGCCAGTATGAATCTGCATGCTTATAATGTGAGTCATTCTTTTTGTATCAAATTTGTTTACAAAATCATTTTTATTTTTAAAGGTTATAATTACAGTGATTAAGTTTATGTAATCACCAAGTTACAGCCGGTATGTGGGGTATTGTGCACATTACTACTGTTGTTGTCACTTTAGGTGGGCGAACCTAATTAGTGATATTCGTCATTCATTGGGGCAGCCAATGGTGATATGACCACAGTCACCGAAATGAGTCGAGTGACAAATACTGTGGGTAGTTGGTTTGATATCAGAAACATTGTAATCTCTCTTAATACTGTGAATTATAACAAACGTGTCGTTTTAGTAAAATGAATGAACTCACTCAGTATTTCCCGCTGACAAAACCTTTTTAAAACATGTTTCAGGTAATTACAGTAGATTGGAATAACAAATGGATACGGCACTGAATGGCATCAAGAAGTGGCTTATTTTATCAATTAAATCAAATTAAGAAATATTGTTTTATATAATAAAATTTATTTTTATTAAAGCTACCATTGTAAAACATGGGTTTATCCCATCTATTTATTTAATAAATAAAAATCCGGTGTTTTCTAAACTCTGATATTTTTCCTAACTCACGGTCCTGATGAAATTTCCGCTGCAACGTTTTCAAAATAATCACCGGTACCACTGGGCTGTTCCCGACTCCCGATTCCGTCCAGGGTAGGTCGGGGGACGTGACAGAAGGTGGTATCAGAGCCACTGAGGTAAAGCCTTTAGGTGTTGTGACAATAATACCTAAGTTTGTATAAAAGAGTTAGGAGATTGCTATTAATTGGTAGCACACATGATAGCATTTAGACTTGAACCTAAGAAAAGATGCCTTAGTATAAACTTCAAGATAAGCTAAGTACTTGTGTAAATAAAGTATGATGGATTTTGTATGACGTAAGAATGACAATTAGAACATTGCAGGCAATAGCACTTAATTGTTATTTCTTGCTTATTGATATTACTTGGTCTAGAATAAGATATATTACGGGAATACAAATTTCCCTAATTCTGGATAAAAGTCTAATAAAAGAGGCACTTTTAAAATACTATTTATGGGAAATTTTCTCAGGCAAGACTGGGTATGGTGTAGCAGACTCTCCAGTTTGTCCGGATATACTGAGATTACCTCTCCGGCGCGAATCGGATAAGACGGGGTATATAATATGTCAAACAAGTAATAAGATTTCCCTAAATAGTATCATGACCTGATATCTGACTTGTTTTTGAAAATATGAATCTGATAAATACATTGACCTTATAGAGGGTATGTATATGATTATATAGATATGTATATCTATAAGAAATTCCAATGGTCAATTAAGAATAAAGCAGAATGTAACACCCCGAAAATATAAAACCTTAAACTGGAATTAGTAAGGTTTAAATAAACGAGAATTTACTAACTAGGAATTTTAACCTAATTAGTTATAAGTCTAGAAATAACCATAAAGTAGAGTTAAAATTTACTAAAATCAATGTTGATCAAAGTGGAGGGGTTTAAGTTGTCAAAATTGAAACTTTAATTCTAATAAACAAATAAAACATAAACTTAACACCCCACTTTGAATCCCTGGTCGACCAGAACATCAGGGGCGACACCCATCTTCAACCAAACCTAGAATTCTACTAAAATCCACAAAATTGAAGGAGCAAATCTGGTCCAAACGAAAATCCGAGCATAGAATCGTGATCCTCATCACAAGAGGATTACAAGGTATGTAAAATTTAAGGATTTCTCTCAACTTGAAAATTTAAGGAATTGGGAAAAATCTGGAATTAGGGTTGCATGTGTATGTTATGATGATTGAGGAATAACTATAGTGTCTAAGGACAAACCCTAGATCAATAGAAGTTGAAATCATAAGAAATTTTGGGTGAATCCATAATCACCATGGTAGGTGATTAGTGGGTCATGTGTATTTGGATGAACACTAGAAAGTAGATTGTTAATCTAGTGTAAATTAGCAATCTGGAAGTGATTTCAGCAATTAGAAGCTAACATTCATGTAAATTGGTTGATTTGTATGAAAATAGGGTTAAATGATAAACTAAAGATGTGATGTTTAATCATGTAAAAATCTGCTTATGAAGTGTTTGTTGAAATGCCTCTATGGAGGCTTAAAAACTGAAATTTCGAGTTTAAACGCATAATCATGATGTTCGGTGTATTATGCGAATTATGATTTGAAGAGAGTTCTAAACATGTCTTGAATTGAACTCTATAGGACAAGATACCGGAACGTCGAGTGGACAAGCCGGTGGTGACTCACGGTTGAAGGGCGTGCGCTAAGGTATGTAACTTGTTCCGTTACATTTATTATATCGGATGATTCAAATATGTAATTGAATTTTGAATAAGAGTTGTTTTGAATTAAGCATTGAAGTCGTTATATTGATTGATTTATTAAATTCGGTTGGTACCCGTTGGTAGTCGTCATATAGGAGAATTCCTTAGACGAGCCAAACGGGTCAAATAATCAAGTGAAACATGATTTATACTCCGGAATATGATGGATTGTGCTATGTTATTGGTTAATATTTATCACATTGTTAGAAATACTAGAATTGGATGTAATGTGTTGATAGAAAAGCAAATTACAAGATTGGTTTGAATGAGATGAACTAAACAAAACAAGACATTGATTTCCAGGACCTACCGTAAATTACGGTAATACCGTAATTTACGGTAAACGTCAGGCATGCTACGGTGAATATCTCCTGGTTTACGGTGACCAGGAATCTTCAGGGCTCACCGTAAATTACGGTGATACCGTAATTTACGGTAGATCCAGAATAGCTGTTTTGTTTTTATTATTTCAAATGTGATGTTCAACTTTGTGATTATATTATACAATAACGTCAAAACTAATGTTTTTAATGGTTTTGATCATAGGTAAATTGGCAAATCTTACGGGTGGCGATCAAGTGATTAATGAAGAACCGAACACTACATTTCTAAGCTTCCGCTACGTTTTGAATCTTTAAAACTTTTGTGTATGGGATGTAAACATGTTTTGAACATCTTTTTAAATGTTTCAACTTAGTTATTAGTTGACTAAGTTTGATGTAAGTTATGAACTTTGATATGAAAGTCAGGTTTTGTAAACAATATCTTACTAGAAATGGTACAAACTATTATAAACATCAAGGGTATAATTTAGGGTGTTACAAGTTGGTAATCAGAGCTCAAGGTTGTCAATAAGTGTTCGGTTCAAGCTTGATCGATCGTCCGGTAAGAATTAACTTATTTTGTTAATAAATTATGTACTACGTAAAGAATGAGAAATGAACAATATGCATGAAAAGAGTGTGTAAGCTCACTCAAAAACAAGAAATGCATGAAACAAGAATGATTAAATCAAGTTACGAACTTGATTGAATTGAAACAAGAATGATTAAATCAAGTTACGAACTTGATTGAATTGAAACAAGAATGATTAAATCAAGTTACGAACTTGATTGAATTGAAACAAGAAGTGATTGAATCAAGTTATGAACTTGATTAAATCAAAACAAGTAAAGCATGTGTTATAAATGGAATGTTTAACAATCTATGTAAACATTTCAGAGATAGAGATGGCTGAGGGAGGTAATGATAATGCGGTGCCAAGAGTCACCGAACAAATGAAGGAAGTGATTGCCGAACAGGTGGGAAAGGCAATCGAAAACAGTTTGTCGGGCTTTATTGATAAAATTCAAAACACAGTTTTATCAATAGTAGAAGAGAGGATCAAGAAACTGGAAGATGATTCCAATTCAGCAAAGGAAAAGCATGGTGGACGAAAGCCTTGTTCATACAAGGAATTCATGGCCTGTAAACCACCATTATATAATGGAGAGGTTGATCCAATTGTGTGCCAACGATGGCTAAGTGATATCGAAGGAGTATTCGAGAGATCTCATTGTGATGAAAACGACTACGTAGCTTATGGTACGGGTCAATTAAGAAGTCAAGCGAAAGATTGGTGGGATAACAAAAAGAAGGAGATTGGAAGTGAAGCGGCTAAGGCCATGACATGGGAGGAGTTTAAGACGCCGTTTCTTAAACACCATAGTCCCAAAGCGGTCATAAATAGAATCAAGGAAGAGTTTATGCAACTCAGACACAAGGGTGAATCCATAGACAAGATCACGGGGATGTTTATGGACAAGATAAAGTTCTGTGATGATTTGGTGACAAACAAAGAACAAAAAGTCTATTACTACCATAACATGCTAAGTGCGGAGTATAGAGAGTTCATAACCCCTTCAAAATACGAGACCCTTACCGAGATTGTCAATGCTGCTCGGGAAAGGGAGATCGAATTGAAAAAGAGCATAGAACGGGGTGAACGAAGGGCACAAGATGCGAATCCAAGCCCTACTAAGAAGGCACGAACAAACGAAAATGCAAAGAAATCTGAGACGAAAGGCGGGTCGCCAAGTTGTAGAATCTGCGGGAAAGGTCATAAAGGCGAATGTCGTTACAAGGATAAGCATTGTCCCATATGCAAGAAAACGGGACATATGGCTATATCATGCCCGGAGAAAGTGACGGTTTGTTACAACTGTTATCGAACGGGTCACAAGAAGTCGGAATGCCCGGAACTGGTTGAAAAGAAGAATGGGCAAGAATCGAAAAGTGAAGCCCCGAAAGCAAAGGCAAGATCTTTTCAACTAATTGCCGCAGAAGCAAAGGTTGAACCTGACGTGGTCTCAGGTATATTTGCAGTAAATTCAATTCCTGCACACGTGTTATTTGATACGGGTGCGAATAAATCCTTTGTTTCATATGGACTTATTCGACATCCTTCACTTATTCTAACAAAATTACCTATGCCTTTAGAAGTAGAGATAGGTAATAACAAAAGCTTTATTGTTTGTGATGTATGTGAAAATTGTAAACTGAGCATCGACGATGAAGAATATTTGATAAATCTAATCCCTTTGTCGATGGGAGAATTTCAAGTAGTCGTTGGGATGGATTGGCTATCTCGACACCATGCAAAGGTCGTGTGCTTCCGTAAAGAGATAAAACTAACATCTCCGAGCGGGAAACATGTCACCATTTATGGCGAAAAAGGAGGCAACCCCATAGTATGCTCAATGTTGAAAGCTCACAAGCTAATGAAGCGAGGATGCAAGGCATTCATAATATACGCTAATGAGCCCGAGAAAGAATCACGAAAGATTGGAGATGTACTGGTAGTACGAGATTATGAAGATGTTTTTCCGGAAGATTTACCGGGGATACCGCCTGAACGGGAAGTAGAGTTCGGGATCGAATTGATTCCGGGCGCGAAACCCGTAGCAAAAGCCCCGTACCGACTTGCACCGTCGGAACTACAAGAGTTGATGTCCCAAATCCAAGACCTGCTTGACAAGGGATTCATAAGGCCGAGTGTGTCTCCTTGGGGCGCACCGGTATTGTTCGTGAGGAAGAAAGACGGGAGCATGCGTATGTGTATTGATTACCGGGAGTTAAACAAACTCACGGTAAAGAACCGATACCCGCTCCCGAGGATAGATGATTTATTCGACCAACTACAAGGTGCGAATTGGTTTTCCAAAATTGACCTTAGATCGGGGTATCACCAACTAAAGGTCAAAGAAGAAGATGTGCCGAAGACGGCTTTCCGCACGAGATACGGACATTACGAATTCCTCGTGATGTCATTTGGGCTAACAAACGCACCCGCTGCTTTCATGGACCTCATGAACCGGGTTTGCAAGCCAATGTTGGATAAGTCGGTCATCGTGTTTATCGATGATATCTTGGTGTACTCGAAAAGTGAAGCTGAACACGCACACCACTTACAAGAAGTGTTAGAGACACTTAGGCTAGAGAAGTTATATGCAAAATTCTCTAAATGTGCCTTTTGGTTACGAGAGGTTCAATTTTTAGGCCATGTCATAAATGCCGACGGAGTATTGGTGGATCCGTCAAAGATAGAGGCAGTGTCAAAATGGAATCCCCCGAAGAACCCTTCAGAAATTAGAAGCTTTTTGGGGCTTGCGGGGTACTATAGGAGATTCATTCAAGATTTCTCTAAAATTGCGTCACCGCTAACCAAGCTAACTCAAAAGAAAGCAAAGTTTATTTGGGGAATTGATCAAGAAAAAGCGTTTCAAACGCTAAAAGAAAAGCTAACCCAAGCTCCAGTACTGACATTGCCAGACGGAGTCGAAGACATGGTGGTTTATTCGGATGCTTCATTATCAGGGCTCGGTTGCGTGTTGATGCAACGGGGCAAGGTAATAGCCTATGCCTCGAGACAATTGAAGATACACGAGAAGAAATATCCCACGCATGATCTCGAGTTGGCAGCGGTGGTATTTGCATTAAAAATATGGAGGCATTACTTGTATGGGGTAAAATGCACCATATTCACCAACCACAAGAGCTTGAAATACTTCTTCGATCAGAAGGAGTTAAATATGCGACAAAGGCGATGGTTGGAAACGGTGAAAGACTATGATTGTGAGATACATTATCACCCCGGAAAAGCAAATGTGGTAGCGGACGCTCTTAGCAGAAAAGCGGATTATGTCCCGATACGAGTACGATCGATGCAACTCGTGGTAACCTCGGGTATACTTGAACGTATTCGAGAGGCGCAATTAGAAGCAGTAAAAGAAGAGAATTGGAAGAAAGAAAGAATAATCGGTCAGTTGAAAGATTTGTCGGATGGGAATCACGGGTTGAAGACTCGATCCGGAAGGATATGGGTCCCACATACTTGTGGAGTAAAGGCGCTTCTACTTAACGAAGCTCATAAATCCCGTTATTCGATTCATCCGGGTGCAACCAAGATGTACAATGATTTGAAACAAAATTATTGGTGGCCCGGAATGAAGAGGGACGTGGCGAAATATGTGGAAAAATGCTTGACATGTTTACAAGTCAAGGCGGAGCACCAGAAACCATACGGCAAACTTCAACCGTTAGAAATTCCGGTTTGGAAATGGGAACATATTACAATGGACCTGTTAACCAAGTTGCCTAAGACGAATCGTGGTTTTGATGCCATATGGGTAGTGGTGGATAGATTGACGAAAAGTGCTCACTTCATTCCGATTCGTGAGACTTATACGTCAGAAAAGATGTCAGAAGTTTATACCAATGAAATCATAGCACGTCATGGAGTGCCGGTGTCCATCATGTCCGTTAGGGATACCCGGTTTACCTCGAATTTTTGGCGAGATTTCCAAGAGCAAATGGGGACCAAATTGTTCATTAGCACTGCGTACCATCCTCAAACGGATGGACAAAGTGAAAGAACGATACAAACATTGGGGGACATGCTACGGGCGTGTATAATCGACTTTGGAGGCAGTTGGGATGTTCACTTACCGTTAGTCGAGTTTTCGTATAACAACAGTTACCAATCTAGTATTAAGATGGCACCATACGAAATGCTTTACGGTAGGAAGTGTCGAACCCCGGTATGTTGGGGTGAAGTGGGTCCACGTGAACTCGCCCACCAAGATATAGTACGAGCCACGAATGAAAAGATCGATAAAGTTCGGGCACACTTGAAAGCGGCTCAAGACAGGCAAAAGGTGTATGTTGATAAAAGGAAAAGGCCGATTGAATTCCAAGTTGGTGACATGGTCATGCTAAAAGTCTCCCCATGGAAAGGTGTTATTAGATTCAGAAAAAGGGGGAAGCTAAGCCCAAGGTTTATTGGACCATTTAAAATTATCGGGAAAGTTGGCAAGGTAGCTTACCGCCTTGAATTACCGGAGGAGCTAAGTGGAATCCATGGCACGTTCCACGTGTCGCAATTAAGAAAGTGCCTAGCAGACGAAACGACCTATATCCATTACGATGATATCGAAGTGGATAATAGTCTGAATTACGCTGTGAGACCGTTGGAGATTCTAGATCGAAAAGTCAAACACTTACGAAATAGACAAATCGATCAAGTCAAAGTCAAATGGGAGCATAGGAAGGGTTCGGACACTACATGGGAGTCCGAAGAGGAGATGAGACGTCTTCACCCTACTTTATTTGGTACGTATTACGGTTTCGGGGACGAAACCCTTTTAAGGGGGGTGGACTTGTAACACCCCGAAAATATAAAACCTTAAACTGGAATTAGTAAGGTTTAAATAAACGAGAATTTACTAACTAGGAATTTTAACCTAATTAGTTATAAGTCTAGAAATAACCATAAAGTAGAGTTAAAATTTACTAAAATCAATGTTGATCAAAGTGGAGGGGTTTAAGTTGTCAAAATTGAAACTTTAATTCTAATAAACAAATAAAACATAAACTTAACACCCCACTTTGAATCCCTGGTCGACCAGAACATCAGGGGCGACACCCACCTTCAACCAAACCTAGAATTCTACTAAAATCCACAAAATTGAAGGAGCAAATCTGGTCCAAACGAAAATCCGAGCATAGAATCGTGATCCTCATCACAAGAGGATTACAAGGTATGTAAAATTTAAGGATTTATCTCAACTTGAAAATTTAAGGAATTGGGAAAAATCTGGAATTAGGGTTGCATGTGTATGTTATGATGATTGAGGAATAATTATAGTGTCTAAGGACAAACCCTAGATCAATAGAAGTTAAAATCATAAGAAATTTTGGGTGAATCCATAATCACCATGGTAGGTGATTAGTGGGTCATGTGTATTTGGATGAACACTAGAAAGTAGATTGTTAATCTAGTGTAAATTAGCAATCTGGAAGTGATTTCAGCAATTAGAAGCTAACATTCATGTAAATTGGTTGATTTATATGAAAATAGGGTTAAATGATAAACTAAAGATGTGATGTTTAATCATGTAAAAATCTGCTTATGAAGTGTTTGTTGAAATGCCTCTATGGAGGCTTAAAAACTGAAATTTCGAGTTTAAACGCATAATCATGATGTTCGGTGTATTATGCGAATTATGATTTGAAGAGAGTTCTAAACATGTCTTGAATTGAACTCTATAGGACAAGATACCGGAACGTCGAGTGGACAAGCCGGTGGTGACTCACGGTTGAAGGGCGTGCGCTAAGGTATGTAACTTGTTCCGTTACATTTATTATATCGGATGATTCAAATATGTAATTGAATTTTGAATAAGAGTTGTTTTGAATTAAGCATTGAAGTCGTTATATTGATTGATTTATTAAATTCGGTTGGTACCCGTTGGTAGTCGTCATATAGGAGAATTCCTTAGACGAGCCAAACGGGTCAAATAATCAAGTGAAACATGATTTATACTCCGGAATATGATGGATTGTGCTATGTTATTGGTTAATATTTATCACATTGTTAGAAATACTAGAATTGGATGTAATGTGTTGATAGAAAAGCAAATTACAAGATTGGTTTGAATGAGATGAACTAAACAAAACAAGACATTGATTTCCAGGACCTACCGTAAATTACGGTAATACCGTAATTTACGGTAAACGTCAGACATGCTACGGTGAATATCTCCTGGTTTACGGTGACCAGGAATCTTCAGGGCTCACCGTAAATTACGGTGATACCGTAATTTACGGTAGATCCAGAATAGCTGTTTTGTTTTTATTATTTCAAATGTGATGTTCAACTTTGTGATTATATTATACAATAACGTCAAAACTAATGTTTTTAATGGTTTTGATCATAGGTAAATTGGCAAATCTTACGGGTGGCGAACAAGTGATTAATGAAGAACCGAACACTACATTTCTAAGCTTCCGCTACGTTTTGAATCTTTAAAACTTTTGTGTATGGGATGTAAACATGTTTTGAACATCTTTTTAAATGTTTCAACTTGGTTATTAGTTGACTAAGTTTGATGTAAGTTATGAACTTTGATATGAAAGTCAGGTTTTGTAAACAATATCTTACTAGAAATGGTACAAACTATTATAAACATCAAGGGTATAATTTAGGGTGTTACGCATAAGCATATGTGTCTATAATAAATCTAGATTTCTTTATCAGAAATCTCTTGCATATATTCTGATAACAAACATTATTTCGTTTGATCATTTACCTCGTAACTCGTACGACAATATAAACAATAGAAACCCTTTAAAGTTGTGATACCATCGAAAGTATAAGAATTTTCAATACACTACCATAAACTATTAACGCAAGTAAGAAGCATGTAAAGTTATTCTAATGCACAAGAAAACACATGAAATTTAAATTATACGTCCACAGACGTTAAAGTATAACACACACAACTTTCAAAACAAGGTCTATGGAAAATATAAATTGGGCACGATGACACCAATGTTAATTCCGTCAGTATAAAAACTACTAAATAAAAAAGAAGCACTTTGCCACATGATCCTACAAACGACATGAATTTCCCTAAGGTACGTTGGAATAAGATTTCATAACCATCAGTGCATAGTCTAATCAGAGTCATAATTATTGACACTGCAAAAAGAAGTTACATACTTTTGCAAATCCCTTATTTCATTGTATTCGACATTTCCTAGTAATTTCACTTAACCACGGTTATCACACGAAATTTTAGATAAAATTCTTAAAATTCTTTCGTTGAAATTCTGACTTCTGCATATCATAAGTCGACTTTCGTATTTCTACTTCCCCTAGTGGCCATCATACCATGAGGATTTCTTTCATAGTAGCAAATATTGATCTATTTCATTTCTTGGTAAATCCACACGTTACACATACACTGTTTATTTCGCATGTGGTTCGTTTGATTTATGAAGACCACTGGAGGGCTTCATTCCGATTTGTTATTTTATCTAAACTCAAATATCATTCCGTTCTTTGCACTATAAACCGCATTATTACAAAACGATAACTCTTTGATATCGAGTCAATAAATTTTGGTAAACCATTGAGGTGAAAAATTTATATTTTTATAAATATGTATAAAAATATGTTTAAGATATACTCTCATTTAAAGTTTATGTTTAATTTAATATTAGTTTTATTGTTAGTAATAATATATTAATAGTAGTAGTATTTTTTTTAGGTACTAAGGTTATTGTCAAGGGCAGATATTGAATAGCCTAGCCTTAGTTAGGCATGGACTGATCACCTATGCTTAAACAAGGCAGCACTAAACAATATCCACCCATGATAATGACTAGTTAATATATATAAATTAAGTCATCATACTTATTTAGTAAATTTTAAAATTATATATAAAAAAATATTTTACTTTGTACTGTAAGGAGAAGACATATTCTTATAAAACAAAATAAGAATTAAAGGGACGAATAAAATTATATAAATAATTGTTTATCACATGTTTTATGGTAACTATGTACCGTAACGCTCTGGCAAGAAAATGACCATATAGGAATAATATGGTAGTCATCAACTACGATGAGTTAAGGGAACATTGTAAGAATAGTCCCCGTTTTCACTTATTTACAACATTTGTAAATACATTCACAACGTTATATGGTTTAAAAATGAAAATAAGTAATCACATAGAATCAACCCATTAAGTGTTATATATTTTCAAAATATTTTACAAACACTTTTGTACAATAAATATTTTTACACATTTATTTACAAATTTTCATTTAGCATTATAAATAATAGTGATTTCTTTTACAAAATAAGAATACTAAATTATTTTGTAATATAATAACTTCATTACAATGTTTTGTAATATATATTACATAGTAGATATAAGTTATTTTACATAATATAGTAAAATACTAAAATAAAATTTAAAAGTGGTGACCATTTACATATAGTAAAAATACGTAACAAATAAAATATATTACATTTGCTTTACAAATATAATATAATGGTTGGTCATGTCAAAACAACTTGTTCTTATTATATTTCGATCTCTATGACATAGTATGAAAATATGGTCACTAATAGTGTACCATCACATTGTTTCGCAATTAAAATAACTTGGAACTCTAAACAATGATACACTAACTCTATTGTCTTTTGGTGTATCTTTGCAATTCACTCAACTCATCACATTGATTTTCTCATATCATAATTCAAGATTTGACAAATCATTTTCATACTTTTATTTTTGGAACCTGTTAATTCTAAGTTTTCCTCAGTTGCCAATCAAAGTAAGCTTTCTTTTGACAAAGAATTTTATTGATTTTAAAAATCTTTCACATTCATTTTAAATATCTATTGATCATATATCTTTTGGCTTGAACCTAGTCACTTTGGAAATTATATCATTTTATCTCATTCGTTTGTCATCGATTTCGTGAACTAATTCAGTTGAACCGTTGAATCCTACTTATGGTACAACTCGTATTCACAAAATTTGATATTTTAAATCCTGTGTTATCTACCTTAAATATTGTTTTTATTGACTAAAATATGACATACGTCTTAAAGAAATATCTTAACCCAAATCTCGAGGACGAGATTTAAAACAAGGTGGGGAGAATGTAACATTCCAATTTTTATCATATAAATTATAGGTTTGGTTAAATTTATTAACCACTAGTAACTAGTAACTAGTTTATTTTCAATATAAATATTCAACCCAAATAGTTTTAACACTATTTTATATATAGTTGGTTGAAATATTATTTTAATTAATTGGCCTGTAAATGGGTGACCTTTCTAAATAAAATAAAAGTATATAAATAGACGGGTAGTTTACGGGTAAGTTGACTATTAGAAATATGAAGTTTCTAGACGGGTCAAGAACCATTTAATAATTAAATTATAAAAATACATTGTATTTGAACCTACTCCAGTTTTAAAGAAACTTAGATCCAAATGTAGACAAAAATATTCTCGTTCTAAAGATATATTTATTGTTTTATAAAACATCGTATTTTAAAAGTTATACACGCCAAAGAAGTGAAGCAGTTAAATTAATTATAATAAATAAATAATAATAATAATAATATCTAAGAACTTACGAATGAAATATAAAATAATAATAAAACATTAGATTTGAAATTTGATCTACATAGGATCGAGATATTTAGGAAAAAAAAAATTTAAATACTCTTTGAATATAATGGACGTGTGGGTACATGTGTAACTATTTGATGAAAAGTAATTAATGCAGAAGCTATACGTGGCCTATGGGAATGCCATACTTGTTCCCTAAGTTTAGCATTTTTCACTATATATAGGAACAGAAGGATTCAAAAGAAGATGCTCATAATTTCCTTTTCTATTTCCTTCTTATCGCCTACTCTCTCTCTATATTTAATTTATTTTCTTATTTCCACTAATAATAATAATAATGCCATGCCATGTTTAAGTTATTTAACTCCCGATAACCGCTACCCTTTCCGATTGATCTGAGCCTCATAATTTATGTCAGGGCTCTGCCCGACTATGTTTATTGGGGTTCTGTCTCGGGACATAGGGACAAGGTTGAATTAGGGGTACTATACTTAACAAGAGTGCAAAATATATTTTTATAGCTCAGAAGTTATACCCAAAATTTATACCAGAAGGCTTTCTAGTTGAACCCTAAAGTTACAAAGTGAGTCTATTTTCTTTTCTCACTATTTTATTCCCTTTTTCTTTATAATATAATTATATTAAAAAATGTTCCAAACCATAACAACTCTCACCAAAAATATTATTTATTATTATTATAGGAAACCTTAGTTAAGACACCCAAGTAATTCTACATAAACCCTACAAATTTCAGAACAATCAGAATCAGGATCAGGGCCCCTAAAACTCAGGGGGGGTATTCCCTACTCAACGATTATCTTCACAAAACGCTGTCAAAATTAAATTTCTCGATTCCGTCGACTCAGCAGGGCTACCTAGGTGACAAGCCTACTCTAGGCTAGGGGGACTTGCCCCGCGACACGCGGCAAGTGCCTGAGACTCTTCCGCGACTCGCGGGAGGCTCCAAAATTGGGTATAAATAGAAGGGCCTGGCACTTGCATTCTGTTGTTCGTTCGACGATTAAATTCAAATTGTACGCTGAGATATTGTCCAAATACTCTCAAAACACACACGAATCACTAATTAGTAGAGGGGGTGCTGATACGATACAGGGTATTAACTCGATCGCTGCTACGATTCAATGTCCGATCGATAGAAACTATCCGATGGATGTTTAAGCGCTATCCTTTGTCATTAATCGTGATTCCGACCGGATGTTTGAGTACCACCCGAATTCGGGGAATACTCTGTCATTCGTTGTGAATCCGATGGATGTTTAAGTGATTGCACTTTGTCATTCGTTGTGAGGGTTTTAATCTCGTGAGTTATCGTAAATGCTGTATTAGTTAATTACCTAGTTCGTGTGCACTAGGTTACAAGGCTAATCAATAGGCTAAGCTCTGCCTGTATAAATCTGCAATCTATCAAGGCTTATCTGTAGATTAAATTCTGCCAGTATGAATCTGCATGCTTATAATGTGAGTCATTCTTTTTGTATCAAATTTGTTTACAAAATCATTTTTATTTTTAAAGGTTATAATTACAGTGATTAAGTTTATGTAATCACCAAGTTACAGCCGGTATGTGGGGTATTGTGCACATTACTACTGTTGTTGTCACTTTAGGTGGGCGAACCTAATTAGTGATATTCGTCATTCATTGGGGCAGCCAATGGTGATATGACCACAGTCACCGAAATGAGTCGAGTGACAAATACTGTGGGTAGTTGGTTTGATATCAGAAACATTGTAATCTCTCTTAATACTGTGAATTATAACAAACGTGTCGTTTTAGTAAAATGAATGAACTCACTCAGTATTTCCCGCTGACAAAACTTTTTTAAAACATGTTTCAGGTAATTACAGTAGATTGGAATAAGAAATGGATACGGCACTGAATGGCATCAAGAAGTGGCTTATTTTATCAATTAAATCAAATTAAGAAATATTGTTTTTTATAATAAAATTTATTTTTATTAAAGCTACCATTGTGAAACATGGGTTTATCCCATCTATTTATTTAATAAATAAAAATCCGGTGTTTTTTAAACTCTGATATTTTTCCTAACTCACGGTCCTAATGAAATTTCCGCTGCAACGTTTTCAAAATAATCACCGGTACCACTGGGCTGTTCACGACTCCCGATTCCGTCCAGGGTGGGTCGGGGGACGTGACAGAAACACCTCGGTAAATAAGTGAAACGACATAAGGTTTGTATCGGCGGTAAAATCCGGTATACCTGTAACACCCCGAAAATATAAATCTTTATGTTAGAAATTTAAGGATTTCATAAACAAGAATTGCCCATCTAGAAATTTTAACCTAGTTAAAATTACAAGCCTAGAAATAACTAACACTAGGTTAAAAACACTAGTACTTAAAGTTAGATGATAAGTGAGTGACTAAACTTGCCAATGAATGAAAGTTAAATGCTGATTTTAACAAAACTCACCAAACACACCATTAAGGGTGTGTCTGGTCGAACAAGAGGAAGGGGGCGACCAGGGTATTCTCCAAACCCAAGCTTCATACTAAAATTTGCAAAATTGAAGCCTCAAATCTGTCCCAAATCGAATTCTAAACACAAATTAGTAATCACCTCGTCGTAAGGATCAAAAGGTATGTAAAATCTTGGTACTTTGATACATCATGAATTCTAGGTCAATTGTGAAAAACTGAAATTGAGCCTTGATATGCCATGCATGAATGAATGTTGACTTAATCTGATGTCCAGAGTCAAACCCTAGGTGATTCCTTGTGAAAACTTTGCATCATGTTTGTAAGGTTTGGGGTTTACATGTTAGGAGACTAATGAGCTTGAAGGAAACTTGATGAATACTAGAATTATGACTATTGTTATAGTGAAATCTGAATTGGTAAAGTAAATTCAGAAATATAGATGTCAAGATGTATGTGAAATTTACTAATTTAGTGAAATTTGATGTTAATTACAAATCATGAACTTGGTGTTGGTTATGTGATTATCTGACCCGATAGGTGTTTGTGGAAATGCCTGAGTGAGAATTAAAATGTTGAAAGTTGGGCAAAAACGCAGATTTGACTATTATAGAAAATTATGCGTTTTTAAAACTTATGAAAGAGTTCTAAACTTGTTGTGAAATTGAACTCTTTAGGTAAAGAATCAGGAACGTCCAGCGGACATGCCGGGGGAGATAACCGCTTGAAGGGTGTGCTATAAAGGTATGTAACTTGACCCGTTACACTAAGTAGATTTGATGAACATATAATGCGTAATTGAATTTTTGAATAAGAGTTGTTTAAAATTAGCAATGAAGTTGCTATACCGAATGATTGGTCGAAATTTGGTTGGAACTCGTTGGTAGTCGTCATATGGAAGGATTCCTTAGATGAGCCAACGGGTCGAATAATCAAGTAAAGCATGGTTAATGTTTCGGAATATAACGGATTGATCTTTGATATAGGTTAATATATATAACATGTTAGAAATACGAGAATTCAATGTATAGGTTGTTAGAAAAGCGAAATCCGAGAGTTGGGTCTGAGTACAATGAACAAAACAAACAAATGATGGATTTCCAGCAACTACCGTAAGTTACGGTAGTACCGTAACTTACGGTAGGGATCAAGTGTTTACGGCATTTTTCCCCTGGTTTACGGTGACCCAGGGAATTCCAGAACCTACCGTAACTTACGGTGACACCGTAAGTTACGGTGGAACCAGAAAACATAACAATCTTTTGTTATTTAAATTTTGATGTTGGATTTTGTATTTATGTGCTATATAACTATGTCAGATCTAATGTTTTAAAGATTGTGACTATAGGTAACAAGGTGGATCTTACGGATGGCGGTCAAGCGAATGATGAAGAACCGAACACGATTTTTGAAGCTTCCGCAATGTTTTAATCATACTTAAATTTTGTTCATGGGTTGTAAACAATTTCTTAAACGAATTTTTAATGTTCCAACTTAGTCATTAGTTGACTAAGGTTTATGCTACTTATGAAACTTGTGTTATTTTAATATCTTTTGGTATAAAAATGTATAAAATTTGCGATTAATTCTAGTAAAAATTTAAGGGTGTTATAATACCGGTTTGAAACGTAATACCGGTACCAGCCCAGGGTTATTTTAGTTTGGGTTGTTACTTATTTTTATTATATATGTTACTTATCTTACGTAATTTTTATATATTATGATTATTCGTAACTAAAATTTCTTATTTAATATTGTATGAAACGAAAATAGTTATCCTCTAGTTGATGAGGATGACAATAATAGTGAATTTCATGTTTTATGCGATCGTGAACTTGATGTATTCAACACTCAAAAGGCTTAAACATATCGTACACTTTCATTTAAAAGAGCTTGTTGGAAGATTGAATGATTTTCGATTATCTTTTGGATTATTTTTTATTGTGGATTTACTTTTGAATTATCTTTTAATATGTAATCATGCATTTTTTTATTAACTTTTGAGTTGATGTTGCAATTTATGAAATTATAGAGTTAGTTAGTCAACCCGGTTGAACCATTTTTTAGCTTAATCCGGTTTGATTTAAAAACCGGTTTTTAAAACATTGGTCTTACATGTAGGTTAAACAAATATGTGAATGGTGTTGCGGCACAAAACATTAAGAACTTTATCAATAATGATTACTAATCATATCTACTAAAGACGTAGGTACGCGATTTTTTATTTTTGTTTTTCTTATTATTTTTTTGTTGGTTGGCGATTCACTCATTATTCTAATTTTCATGCTTTTACATAGTTAAACCAATCACAGAGAACACATTCATGTTTAGCAAAGTTCAGAAGTTAAACTGAATACGTTTATATAACCAAACCCCACATTCAATTAAAATCAAGAGCAAGCTCGGGTTCAAGTCCCATCCATTGCACTTGGGTGAGGGCACTCAATTGGCTTGGTAGTCTTTAGAGGGTTTTATCTAGTTGAACGTCATGTCACTCTCTATGTCAGTGTGGGGCCTTATTGTAATGAACGACTGTCTAGCCTTAGTGAAACCAAGCCTCTAATGGGGAGGTGCGATGTAGATAATTTACCGCTTTGACCCTTCGGCTAGCCAAATCTCAATTAACCAAATATAGTTATTATTTATATAATCTGTTTTTATTTTGATTATTTTAAATACATAACTTTGTTCGAGACGCCATGACTTTAAGTATCGCCATGACTTTGTTCGAGACGCGTTAATGGATATTCTCAGACGAGCAGGGATCTCGGCAAAGAAAGAGGCACCGGTTAATTTTCTTACAGACCCGGAGGAAGGGAGGTCCACCCTACGCCCGGCTAACGTGCTAGTTTTTGGTTGGGAGGGCGGGAAGCATGCTTGTGTCGATCTCACAGGTATATCCCCCCTAGCTGGGTTCCGGGAAATGGGTTTGTGGCGGGGCAAGCGGTACTGAAAGCAGAGTCAAAGAAGGTGGAAAAGCATGCGAAAGCTTGTGAGGATAATCAGCATGCCTTTGTCCCCTGGCGTTTGACATGTTCGGCCCCTTGGCGCCGGGAGGCGGTTAGGTTCTTGGCTAAAGTTCAGCATGTGGTCCACAGCAACTTTTCGACTCCTTAGGGGTGAGGCTCTGTTTTTAGCAGATTAGATTTTTTATTCAGAAGGGGACGGCGGCGCAGTTTGTTGCTCGTCTACCTGTAATCCTTATGTAATTTGCCCTGGTGATTGGAACGAAAGAATTGATCGAACAAAAAAAAATACATAACTAGCTGATTACGTAGACGTGCCATTTCAAAAGAATACTATAGCAAAGAAACTCAAACCAAACTAACTTAGGATTTATCAAATTCATTAAATATATTAATAAAAACTATGGGCTGAGTAGAAGTTGAATTATTGGATGAAATTGTTGGTAACTCGAACTTGCGTAAAGATTTCAATTAGTATTCAATACGAAGTAGAGAGACACTATTTAAAAAAACCTTGTTGGTGTAAATGTCAAATTTCTAAACATTAACACGAAGTAGAGAGACACTACTTGAAAGAAAAAAAAAAAGAAAAAAAAAAACTTGTCAGTTTAGAGGTCAAATTTCTAAATAAAGAATTTTGTAGACATACGAGAAATAAAAACAAACACGAGTTATTCATTTTTTTTGTTAATAAAGAAGTTTGTAGACGTACAAGAAAATAAAAGAAACACGAGTTATTCATTTTTGTCGGTCAGATTATAGTGCACCGCAAGGAGTCGATAAAGAAATTTAATACCGATCATAAAGAAATTTAATATTATTGGATACCCAACTGTGTGTTTCTCTTCTATTTCTTTCCTTCGGCCAATAGCAAAAGCCCAAAATCAACTTCTGAAATTGCCGTAACCCCCATAATGGATCCGTTGATTCTTCTCATGGGTTGATTAGTTTATGGGCTCATCTTTTTTACTCCGGCCCATAAAAAGTCCATAGTGGCCTGCTCATATTTAAATATGTTAGATGGATAGAGAATTATTTCATATAATCTTTTTTTAGCCCAATATGGTATCCATCACCAATAAACTATAACTAGGTTTATGTCCCGCCCGTGTTATGGGCGTTAAGCTGAATATTTCTCCGTTTTATAACATATACGCATGTGTTTCAGATATTTGTACATACTATTGATAACACAATCTCAAACTAAATAAATAAATAAATAAATAAATAAATAAAAATACATCGAGACGTAGATAAAAATACGGTCGTTAAATATTTTTTTAAACTAAGTTTAGAAATTGTAGAGTAACTTTATTAAAGTCTAGAAGTAGCAGCGTTTGTCCACTAATAACATAAGTTCAGTATTCCCCCAGGTTGGTTCGTCGGTAGCAAGGGGAGAAAACTAAAAGATGAAATACTAAAAGAAATAAAAGTAGATGGACTAAACATGTGTAATATCAAAGTTAAAGCAGAGGGACCAAACACGCATTTACACAAAGTTAACCAATAAACAAGCAAGTTTTTTTTAAATAGAAGGGCTAAAGATGTATATTAGCGAAGTTGAAGTTTTAAAAGTAAAATAAACAATATTTAAAGAAAAATAAAGGTCACACCTAATGGTGAAGTGTCAGACAGCTATCTGAAGTTATTCCCGGCCATGGCCTTTAATAGAGGGACCAACCATTTATACTATCAAAGTTAAAGTATAGGAACTAAACACATGTTTACACAAACTTAACCAACAAAAAGAAAAGTTTTTTTTTTTTTAAATAGAGGGG
Source organism: Helianthus tuberosus (assembly GCA_030545235.1). Lineage (NCBI taxonomy): Eukaryota > Viridiplantae > Streptophyta > Magnoliopsida > Asterales > Asteraceae > Helianthus > Helianthus tuberosus. The sequence continues at coordinate 6,818 of JARYGA010046821.1, read as the reverse complement.
CTAAAGATGTATATTAGCGAAGTTGAAAGTTTGAAAGTAAAACACAAAATAATTATAAAAAAAAGGCAACGACCAATAGAGAAGTGACAAGCAGCTGTCTGGCACTACTCCCAACCATGCCTTTTAAATATACATACAATTAGACCGTGGGGTATGGGGCGGGGGTTTGGGCGTGGGTTGGGGGAAAACGCCCAAGCCACCATGCCGGGTGGGTTTGGGTTTGGGCGTGGCCCTTGGGGCTTGGCTTTCAAGCCGGGCGTGGGGCGGTTTGGCCATGCTAGTTGGCTGAATTTCATTGGCTACCACTTCTCGCAAACCCGCTACCCCACTGGTCCACCCCATCCCACGAACCCAACCCCGTTATGGCATCTTGGACTCGTGAAGAGGAAATTGCTCTCGTCACAAGCGTCGTTGACGCTATGAAGGGTCGGCCACCTGGCCAAACAAAATATTGGGTGGAAGCATTCGAAGCCTACCGACTTAACGTCGGTAACGACCGCCACAACTCAACGCGTGCCAACATAAATGGCGCGATCTACGGCCCAAGCTCGAGCGTTTCAAGGCTTACTACGAAGCCGTTCCCGGTGGCGAGTTAAGCCACGAGGACCGGGTGGCGGTGGCTAACATAGAGTTTCGAGGCAAGGAAAAAAAGGCGTTCGACAAGATCGACCTTTTTGAAATTTTTTTAACGCTTTAGGTTTGTTATTTTGTAATTTTTAGGACTATGTAATGTTTTAAATTTTAATGAAGTTGTAGGTTTTTTTTTTATAATTGTTGAGTGATTTTTTATAAATTTTTTGGTATTTTTTTTTAATTGCTTCTGCCACTCGGTGCACCCAACCCAAGCCCAACCCACGCCCCGCCATACCCCGCTTACACGTAACCAGGCGGTGGGGGGGCTCCTCTTCCACGTGTCACCAAATGCCCCAACCCAAGCCCAACTCCCGCCCCACCATACCCCACGGCCTTATATTGTTTTTGAGTTGTTTTTCTTGTTTAGCACATTTTCTTTTCACACCTAGAAAATATAAAAACAAGTTAAAACCATCTATTTTTTGGTGCAAAATATATAAAAACAATTTAAAATGGTATATTTCTTTTGGTGATGAAATATATAAGCAAGTTAATACCATATATTTCAGATAAAATAATTCATAATAATAAAAAGGAATAATGTATTTTAATAATCTCAATTATTAGTCGTTGGCCACAATGGTCCTAACTTAAAAAATAACTTGTGGTGATCTCATCTTTTCACATATTGTAAACCAATGGACCTTTGCTAACAGAAAAGAAAAGGGGGATAAAAAGAAATTAAGGTTATGTTAGTAAAGGTCTATTGGTTCACAATATGTGAAAATGTGTGACCACCAATAGTTATTTTTGAAGTTGAGAGCGTTACCAACTAACGTCTAATAGTTGGAATTATTAAAATCCATTATACCTAATAGAAAATAATATGCAAACGAGAGTGTGTTAAATGTATCATTCAATATGTGTAGGTTATCTATTTTTGTTAGTGTTAAAGTACATATGTGTAGGTTATGTACTTATATGTATATGTGTATGCTTTGTTTTTTGTTTTTTTTATTCATCACTGTTACTGAACTTTTAGTTTATGTAGGTACTAGGTTTTTACCCGGGATTGCTTCCCGGGCTCGGGAAAGTTATTTAGATTAATTAATTACTATTTGTTTGTAATACAACCACATTACATCAACCATCTCATTCGATTCAACAACAATGTCTTCAAATCACCGGATTAGATCATGAACTCATATTAGAGGACAAACAAAAGCACAACAGGACCATATGAATAATAGCATTTCCACTTTTACTTCAATGCACTTACATGATAGGGTGATTTGGGATTTTGAAAAAATCTTTGTTTTTGTACCTCTTTTACAAAATAAGATGTTGACCAAATATAGAACAGATGTTGACCAAAAGTCAATAAGATATTGACAAATAGTCAAACAGATGTTGAGCTTAAACAGATGTTTGGTTTAAGGCCAAACATCTGTTTAAGGTCAAACATCTGTTTAAGTCTAAATATCTGATATAGAAGGAGAACATCTGTTTAAGGCAAAACATCTGTTTAAGGTCAAACATGTGTTTAAGGTCAAACAACTGTTTAAGTCCAAACATCTGATATAAAAGGCCAAACATCTGTTTAAGCCTTAACAGATGTTTAACTTGTTAAGATCTACTGTCTTCTTACACAGTTTTCCTCTTCAAAACACTGTTGAACCTAACATGGAAAGTTATTTAGATTAATTACTATTTGTTATTAATACGACCACATTACATCAACCATGTCATTCGATTCAAAAACACTGTCTTCAAATCACCGTTTTAACCAAACAGCGGTTTCAACCACAGTTTTAACTCAACAGTGGTTTTAAACCACCATTTTAACCAAACAGCAGTTTCAACCACAGTTTTTTGAACAGTAGTTCCAAACATCTGTGGACATCAATCTGTTGACCAAAGTCAACAGATTTATTTTCACCCGGGATTGCTTCCCGGGCTCAAGAAAGTTATTTATATTAAAAACCATTTATGATTAATATAAACTTAATCACGAGTTGTGAAGTTATAGACAAACTTATAAACATATTGACTACTAATGTTGAATCTTATGTGAAACATATTATTGCAAAAAAAAAATTGGTCCTTGATGACTAATAGATAGTAATAAACAAATGTCAAGTACCAACATGTTTGCAAATTGATTGTACATACTATTTCCCAAAAACACAAACCATAGGCAAAAATTACAGTTATCTAAACATGCATAATAAGTTCAAAACCAAATTACAGTTAGTAAAATTATATAACTCAAGCTGCTGAAAAAATGGAGAAGAGAAAAATTCATGTCCCAAAAACACAAACCATAGGCAAAAATTCTTTCTTTTTTTCTTTCTAGCAATTTCAAGAACTAAAACCACACTTTCTAAACCACAAATAATACCACATAATTGCAGAATAAATATAATACTATTCTCTTTCACCATACTAAAAATATCCAAACATATAAAGTTTATCTAGGAATCTCATTGAGATAGTTCATTAACCTGCATGTTTATACCTTCTAGATTTTACTCAATGAAAAATGTAATGATTTAAAGAACTTGCAAAGTTTGTCAAACATCCCTACACCTCCTGAGTTCAAACATAGCTACAGATACATCCGATCTGCTTATAGTTTCACCTTTTTCAAGCCACTTATCAAGTGTCTTTTGAACGGGACCCGCCGGTGAATCCATTATAACCTTAAACAACACCGAAGAAGCCCGTTTCGGTTTACGGGTTTTTTCAGGTACATTAATATCATTCTCCTCATCTTCAGAAAGCTCGGGTTCTTAAACATTACCAACATTACTTTCGTCTTCAACGTTCTTTTCTTGAACTTCATATGTCGTAGAATCTTCTAGCTCGGAAAACCCATCCACCAAGTCATCATCTTCTTCTCCATTGGTTTTTGTGCCCGCCAGTGAAGAATAGTGATAATTTAAAGTGGGTTGGGAATGTGGATATGAAGGTTCGGGGATTTGACTTCTGTCCACGTGACCAGAAGTTGATATTTTGTGTTCGGAGTAAGAAGCACGAAAGGTAACTGCTGAAAACGTTCGTGACCTGAATGATATTTTAACAAAAAAGAAATAACACGAATGAAATTGTGATGCTTAAAAAAGAATAAAAAAGATCCAGTAAGCACACAAGCATATCATCATATTTAACCATTGAGCAGAGTACTCAAGATTAAAACACACTTGTTAGCATCATCAAACAGTCAGCAACTCCAGAACATTCATCTCAGATTTTCATTCAACAACTTATCTGAATAGACTCTTTTCATTTTGTAAAGTCAACACTTTGACAATAAATCTTAGATTGCCATAATCACATATTTGATGCGACTTGCATCCTCGTTAGGATTGCGGTAAATAGATTTTAGCATTTCCCACTTCATATCAAGTTTTACCGCAAATCATCGTAAACAATCATACGCATCATCGAACCGAAGTCTTAACCGATTTCTAAACCCCAACTGATACATTTCCAGTTTGTAACCTCACAACTAATACGCACACTAAACATTTCAAGAAAAAACTGACAACCCATCAAACGTTACAAGATCTATACAATATTTTCAATTTCAAAACACAAATAAAGCACAGGAAGCTTATTATATCTAACAATTAAGAACTGTACGGACCAGTCTTACCCTTCTTCCGATTCACACAAAAGATTGCAAATTTCATCTACAGGTTTTCATCCCAATTAAAACCCATAAACCCAGTGAATTAATCTGCTACTTTACATGATCGATCATGGTAAACAGTTAAATAAAAGTTTACCCTTTTAGAATATACAATTTTTGGAATATTAACAATAAACATGAATATGTATTTGCAAGAAAAGATAATATTACCTGAGAGCAATTGAGGAGGTTGTTCGAATCGCCCACATGATTAAGTTTTGAGTGATGAGTGAGAAATGGTGAGGAGAGAAAGGGGAACCCAATTGAATTAAATCCCAATTCTGGTGTTAAACCCTAAAAAGATATAGGAATAGTTATAGATCAGTCCCTAAGCTTTTTGTTTAGTCATAAATGGTATATGTTTTATGCGGATCAGCAATAGCAACTTCAACAGTGGTTTAAAACTTTATTTTAACCCAAGAGTGGTTTCAAACCACTGCTTTAACAACAATGTTTTGACTCAACAGTGTTTTCAAACACTGTTTTTAACCCAACAGTGGCTTGAAACACTGTTTTAACCCAACAGCGGCTTGAAACACTGTTTTAACCCAAAAGTGGTTTCAAACCACTGGTTTAAAACACTGTTTTAAACCAAGAGTGGTTTCAAACCACTGCTTAACAACAGTGTTTTAACCCAAAAGTGGTTTCAAACACTGTTTTAACCCAACAGTTGCTTGAAACACTGTTTGAAGCCAACAGTGCTTTCAACCCTTGTTTTAACCCAACAGTGGTTTGAAACACTGTTTTAACCCAACAGCGGCTTGAAACACTGTTTTAACCCAAAAGTGGTTTCAAACCACTGGTTTAAAACACTGTTTTAAACCAAGAGTGGTTTCAAACCACTGCTTAACAACAATGTTTTAACCCAAAAGTGGTTTCAAACACTGTTTTTAACCCAACAGTGGCTTGAAACACTGTTTTAACCCAACAGTTGCTTGAAACACTGTTTGAAGCCAACAGTGCTTTCAACCCTTGTTTCAACCCAACAGTGGTTTTAAACTCTGTTTTAACCCAAAAGTGGTTTCAAACCACCGGTTTAAAACTCTGTTTTAACCCAAAAGTGGTTTCAAGCAGACTCGAACCCATTTTGACCCATTATCCGACTCGAACCCATTTTGACAACATCGCCTTTACCTTTACAAATGTAAGCGAGGTGAATAAGCAAAGGATATTGATCCATATGTTTGGTTAAAGTTGAAAATTTATAATTAAAGTAAAAAAAGAAAATGTAGTGTACCCATGCTTGTTATTTTACGACCATTGGCTTCCCTCGGTTTCTTTTCTTCCTCTTCCTTATTGAGAACTTGATCATATAAAAGTAATTATTAGTTATTACAGAAAGGTTTCATATGATCAGGTATGAAATAACAATAGATGACAATTAGAATATGAGCAAATCTTAAATGACACTTACGGGCAACATTTTCTTTAACACGCTGACGCCTTGCCTCCAGCATAGCTATCTCCTGAAAACAACATGATAAATTTTGTCAACAAATAATAAAGCAAATCCACAATACATCTTCATAGACAAAGAGATGAAACTCACCAATAAAGTTAAATAACTTGTTCGGTTTACACGGTTAGTTCAAAGTTCCAAACCAAGCTGTCAAACCACCAGAACTGAACCCTTTGGATATCAAACCAACCGACTTACTTCAGTTTGGGCGGTGTCACACCCCGATTTCCACGTGTCACCGGTGGGCCCGGTGGGGGAGTATCGTGACGTGGTTGGCAACGTAATAGTCAAACAACACAATATAATAATGCACAGCGGAAGCAAATTTAAATAAGATACAACCGAATTTATTTATTGTAAACAAGTCACAATTATCCGGTGTTTATCCACAGTAGGATCGAATAATAAAAATATTGTTTATGGTTCAACAGACATCGGCATCTTAAGTTTGCGAGACTTCTAGTGATGCTTAGGAGAATCCCAGCCTATTTCGCCTAGTACCTGCATTTAATCTTTTTGGGAAAAATACGTCAGTTTACACTGGTAAATACATTCAACTGACTCATTTTGAAAATGATTGAAAATTGGTTTGGATGCACATGGCATAAACATTTTATTTAACTTGGGAGAATTATTTAATATGATAATCTTGTGAACGAATTACATGTTACTTATGCGTTCAGTAGCCCGGAACGTATCCGGGTTAAAGATCGATAGACACACCACTTTTCGTGAGTTATACACGGGAGTACGCCTACACCCCGTGCTCAGGTCGTGGCCATCTCGTAAGATAATGCCGAGGATATCCGGGACATGGTCATTAACCCCCCAAAGGCTGTAAAGTAAACACATCTGTTTAAAACGAGCCAATCAAATTATTCAATTAACCACTAAGCGTGGAAGATTTGATGCCCGATCAAGCGGTACGCTATGTACCGTAACCCAAGCCCGTATAGGGAAAATAAGTTAAAAGTATTTACCTTGATGCAAAGTATAGTCACAATAATCAAATAGCAGGTAGCTTTTACTGTTTCTCCTAATCTGGAACGAAGGTTAAATATAACCTATTAGAATCCTAGCGGGTCTTTAATT
>JARYGA010046820.1:0-42424 GCA_030545235.1 Helianthus tuberosus | reverse complement strand
GCTATACCTCATCAATGAAGCCAGCCTCAAGACCAAGGGAGCAATAGCAATTAAAGTATCCTTCAAGAGATGTCTTGGAGGCAAGAGAACAGGATTTGAAAGAAATCCTCATGGATCCTGAGGATCCTGAATCCAAGATCTTCATAGGATCAGGGATCCTTAGCGACATCGAACAGGAGCTAGTATCCTTCCTTAAGAGAAGGAAATCCACCTTTGCCTGGAAACATGAAGACATGAGAGGTATATCTAAGGATATAATCACTCATAAACTTGGCATTGACAGGTCATTCAAGCCTATACATCAGAAGAGGAGGAAGTTTGCACCTAAAAGGAATGCTATTATCCAGGAAGAGGTAGATAAGCTATTTCGAGCAGGTATGATAAGAGAAGTTAAGTATCCAAGATGGTTAGCCAATGTGGTTGTTGTTCAAAAGAAAAATGGAAAGTGGAGGGTATGTGTCGATTTTACTGATTTAAACAAGGCATGTCCCAAGGATCCTTTCCCATTATCCCACATTGACTCCATGGTGGATGCTACTGCGGGTCATGAGTTGTTGACTTTCATGGATGCTTCATCTGGATTTCAACAAATTCAGATGGAACCATCTGATCAAGAGGATACAGCCTTTATGACCCCAACTGGTATATACTGTTATATTGCTATGCCATTTGGATTAAGGAATGTAGGTGCTACTTATCAAAGGCTAGTCAATATGATGTTCAAGAAACAAATTGGACACACTATGGAAGTCTATATAGATGACATGGTGGTTAAGTCCAAGAAAGCTAAGGATCACCTTAGAGACTTGGAGGAAGCATTCAATATCCTTGATAAATTTAATATGAAACTAAATCCTTCCAAGTGTCATTTTGGTGTTAAGGCAGGTAAATTCTTAGGCTATATGGTGACAAAGAGGGGCATTGAAGCAAGTCCAGAGCAAATTAAGGCTATTGTGAATATCAAATCTCCCGCCAATGCTAAGGATGTGCAAAGATTGACGGGCAGGATCGCAGCCTTGAACAGATTCATATCCAAATCCTCAGAAAAGTGTAAGGAATTCTATGATATCCTGAGGAAGAACAAGAAATTTGAATGGACTGAGAAGCATGAAAGTGCCCTCAAAGCTCTTAAGGATTACGTATCCTCAGCCCCAGCCTTGATGAAACCAGAAAAAGGGGATGTATTATCCTTGTATCTAGCAGTATCCTCAAAAGCAGTAAATGCGGTCCTTGTTAAGGATCACCAACGTACACAACATCATGTTTATTATGTAAGTAAGAGTTTACTTGATGCTGAATCCAGGTATTCACACTTAGAAAAACTTATCCTTGCATTAATTATGGCATCTACTAAATTGAGACATTATTTTGAGACTCATGCCATTATTGTTAAGACTAATTTTCCAATTGAGAATGTTCTCAGGAAACCTGAAATGTCAGGAAGGATGGCTAAGTGGGCAGTGAAGCTAAGTGCATATGATATAAGATATGAACCAAGGACTGCCATCAAATCCCAAGCCTTAGCTGACTTTGTGGCAGATTTTAGTAGTGATTTGCAAAAGGAGGCTGAGTTAGAAGTCCAACAGCTTGTAGAAACCAAGGATCCTTGGGTATTATTCACTGATGGAGCCTCCAATGTCAAAGGAACAGGGCTTGGAATACTACTAAAATCACCACAGGGGGACTTAATACCCCACTCCATAGCTTGTGAATTTCAAACTACCAACAATGAGGCTGAGTATGAAGCCTTGATAGCTGGTTTGCAAATTGCTAAGCATATGAGGATCAGGTATCTTGAGGTACATGTAGATTCATTATTAATCACTAATCACTTTAATGGATCCTATGCAGTTAAAGGGGAAAAGCTAATCAAATATTTGGAGATAGTCAAAGAATTGACACTCTCTTTTGTATCCTTTAGTTTGACACAGGTACCAAGGGAAGAGAATGCAGAAGCTGATGCATTAGCCAATCTAGGATCATCTTTGAAGATCCCTGAGGATATCAAGATCCCTATTATCCATATCCTGACCCCTGCTATCGAGGATCATGTAGCTATAGAGATAGGAGAAGATTCTGCAATCATCCCTAGTGGTGATACTCAACCTCATTCAGGATCATGGATCCTCCCAATCATGAGATATATACAACATAGAGAGATTCCTACAGGAGAAAACCCAAGGGCTTTCAAAATTAAGGTATCTCAATTTACAATATTAAATAATATGTTGTATAAACGATCTCTTGCAGGACCATATCTAAGATGCATTGAGGATCCTGAAATCCAAGAAGTCCTAAAGGATTTCCATGAAGGAGAATGTGGAAACCACACTGGGGGCAGGGCATTTTTCTCAAGGATCCTGAGGACAGGATACTATTGGCCCACTATGAAGAAGGATGATGTGGAGTATGCCAAGAAGTGTGATCCTTGTCAAAGGCATAGTAATATCCTTCACCAACCAGCAGAACTCTTGCATCCTATATCCTCTTCCTGGCCATTCATGAGATGGGGAATGGATATAGTTGGAAAGCTTTCTAAAGCACCTGGTGGAAAAGTATTCATGCTTGCTATGACTGATTACTTCTCTAAGTGGATAGAGGCTGAAGTCTTTGCTCAAGTTAGAGAAAAGGAAGTTATATCCTTTATTAAAAGAAACATTATTACTAGATTTGGTATCCCTTCTGAGATTATTTGTGATAATGGATCCCAATATATTGGGAATAGAACCACTAACTTTTGTGACAGCTGGGGGATTAAGATGATAACATCAACACCAGTCCACCCACAAGCTAATGGTCAGGCAGAATCATCCAACAAGATCATCATCAACAATTTGAAGAAAAAACTTGGATCCAAGAAAGGAAAATGGGCCGAAGAACTACCTTATGTGCTTTGGGCTGATAGGACAACTCCCAAGAATGCTACAGGCCAAACTCCATTTTCTTTGGTATTTGGGGCAAAATCAGTGATCCCTACAGAGATGGTGGTTCCAACTGCGAGAACAAGTATTCGTGATCCTGAAGAGAACGCTGAAAACTTGGTTCAAGACTTGGATACTATAAAAGAAATCAGGGATTTGGCAAGGATAAGGATGGCTAGTTATCAACAAAGGATGGCTGGAGCCTATAACAAAAATGTCAGGATCAGGAAATTCCAAGTTGGTGATACGGTATTAAGGAAAGCATTTCAGAATACCACCAATCCTGCTGATGGAAAGTTGGCACCAAAATGGGAAGGCCCCTATTTGATTGAAGCTGAAGCAGGAAAGGGGGCATATCGATTACTAACAATGGAAGGTGATTTGCTACCAAGAGCTTGGAATGCTGTCCATTGGAAGAAATATTTTATGTGACAAGGATCCATGATCCTCACCCGACAAGTATCCTTGAAGGATCCTTACAGAGTAGATGATCCTCATCTTGGTAACATTCTAATCTCAAACTATTTCGTTCTTTTATTCTCTTATATAAGGATAAGGATCCTGCATCCTTTATCCCCCTTTCACTTGATTCTGAGTTTTGAAGGTTCAGGTATCCTTAACTGAGGATTGAGTATCCACAGAAGTATCCAGTCATTTGGGCTTGACCCCGGTTATTTGGGCTTGACCCCAGTTATTTGGGCTTGACCCCGGTTATTTGGGCTTGACCCTAGTTTGGGCCTGTCCCCAGTTTCGCCAGTAGCGCACGATGATCCTGATATAGTTCATGGCAATGGGACCAGTACTCGCTTTAGGGGCTGACAATTTCATTGTACTGGCTATATTCAGGATCCTACGTATCATGGTAGACATACCATACATCCGTTCCTAAGGTTTCTAACGTTTTCACGTTAGCTAAGGTTTTGGCATTTTCATGTCACTAAGTTTGGATAGTCGCCAGTAAGGGCCATACTCCAGTTTACATACGATCCTTTGGGCTTGTCCCCAGTTATCCTTTGGGCTTGTCCCCAGTATATTGGGCTTGTCCCCAGAATTGTTGGGCTTGTCCCCAGTTGCTAACTTTTATCTTATATTGGCTTAGTCCCAAGTTATATCCTATTTCAGGTTTTTGAAGCTAAACGACCAAGGATCCTTGATCCTTACCTTCTACTAAGGTTTGTCTTTTGGGTTATCCTGATTATAAGTGTTAAAGGATAGGATCCTAACTTGGATTCTCAGGTATGATTGTAGGTCCCGGTTTTGACTCCGTTTCGATTGCGAACCGACCGTGCGACGTGCGGAATCCGTACACGATCGTGACCGAACACACATGATGTAATATAAACGTGATTCTTTAATTGATATGAAACCTTACAAAGAACCTGAATCACCTTTCTCTCACTAGTTTCTCTCTTTAGCCTTCAAACTCTAAGATCACCAAATGTGCTTCAAACTAGCAAAAGTCCCTAAATGAAACCCTAAGGCTCCTATTTATAGGCCAAGGCTTATAAGAGCTTTCCTCTTATTTACAATATTGCCACATTGCCTTTTCTATCTAATTATAACAATATAAGCCTAGAATTAAACAGTTTTAGCTACGATTTGAGATGACGGAGGCGATAGACATAAATGCACTAACAAACTCCCCCTTGGATATTACCGCAGTCAATCTCAATCATTTAGTCAAACTCCTGGTGATTTCGTAGCGTTTGATCTTTCTCTCTCTCTGAGTTTTCTATAAGCTTTAACACGTTTTCAACAAACATAGACTCCCTTTTACTTGAACAGAATCCCCGTGGATCTGTCTTCAGCTTCAGCTTCCTCTTTCAGTAGAATCTTTAGGCTCCCCCTTTCGTCAAGCTTCCGTGCTTTGGGATTGACACCTGGCTTTCCGGTTACAAGCTCCTCTGGGATAGTTACGTGGCTCCTTGAATGCACACTCCCCCTTTCGTTGAGCTCGTCTTCAGACTCCCCCTTAGACTCGGCTATTGGGATCGTAGTCTGGAATACCATCTGCAAACCTCAAACGTTTATAAGTAACAATGTTTTGAACTTCCAGGATTGAAAACCTGGCTCTCTCAGCTTATGCTAAAATATTTTTACAATGAAAGCATTTTCAGTTTTCCAGGAATCGTAACCTGGCACTATTAAACTTTCTAAATCAAGATCCTGGCTCTAAGATATAATAATATGAGAATATCCAGAATTAACTTGATTGTCTCCCCCTATCATCAATCTTTAAGGATTTGGCAGTATTAAGCGAACATGATTGGAAACTGGCTCTATTCAATAGATTTTAACAATATAAGCATCCAAATCCCTCACAGTTAATCATCCAATCCAAATTAATGACCTTGGAGATATCACAAACTGTTTTTGATTTTTGATTTTTGATTTTTAAAAAATTTCAAGTTTCAAATTAATGAACTTGTTTTATTTTCAGAAACACAATCAGCATACTTAGATTTTGAAACTCAACTTCCCAGACATCGGTTGTCAAAAATAAAGCGGAAATCAAAATCTTTTTGTATTTTCTGAAAATATAAAGCAATAAGGAAATATTTACAAACATATTTACAGACAATATTTTTGTTTGAGTTTGCGTTAGAGGATCATATCAGTTTTTGACAAGTCACAAGTACCATTGAGCTTAGTTACACGTTAAGAATTAAACAATTCACTTAGATTGTCGATATACTTGTCCACTTAAATTTTCATACAAATTTCAACTGATTCAGGATACGAATTAGGTATTTTAAGAACTTAAACCCATTCATGTGTCCCACCTCTTGAATATACTCCCATATCCAGATCCCGATATTCAGTCTTACAGGCAATTATAACACAAATGATATCTGTAAGGGGTTAATAATTTATGAAGAATCATGAGAGCTCAGGTCAGAACTACCGTTCAGCAAAGAGATCATGACTCAACTTGGGTGTGTCCCCTTTAGAGGATCTTTTTTACAACAGCATTGCTAAGCAATTTTATTGTCTTATCATGTATGCTGAGGGTGATGCTATGTTTCAAGCATTTGTGGAAAGTATTATTCAAGGACTAGGTCAGAACTTCCATTCAGCAGAAGTCCTGGAATAATACCCCAGATATCACTGAGTATAAAGACCTAGTATCTCAGAAAGAGGGGTCCTTCAAACGAGATTTCAGGGGTTACCTATATATCCAAGTAGTGTTCCCCACGAAATAAGCAAGTTTGAATTTAGGTTTATATCCCGAAAAAGTTTACTAAATGTATAAAAATCTACCGGCATATCATCAGTAAGACTGTTTAACGCTATTTAATCATTGCAAATCTTTAGCATACTATAACTGTCTACTGATGTACTATCATTTCCTCTTTTTACACAAAAACTCAATTTCATTTTTTTAATGTTTTTGTCTTTTTTGCCAATAGGTTTTTATCATGCTTTTGTCATTTTCAAATTTTCTAATGTTTTTGGATTTTCTAACAATATTACTCCCCCTAAAATGCAAAACCATTTAAAGAAAATATGACAACTTGATACTGATAGCTTCGTCTCGCCATCCATTTTCTGCATCTCATGCTCTGTTTTGCAGAAAATATAACGTACCCCCATGATTTACAACCCATTGATTTTCGACAGTTTGAAAACCGTTTTACAATCTTGTGAAATTAATCATGTTTGTTCAGCCGTGAGGGTTTCGGCGTATTTAATCAACACATATTTGTGTAATTTTCTATTTTTAACAAAAATTAAAAACAAACATATTTTTGATTTTTCAAGATTTTGACAAAAATAAAAACATATTTTTGGTTTTTTAAATTTTCAATTTTTAGGGTTTAGAAATATTGTTTATTTATATACAGAAAATGTTAAACTCCCTGTTCAACCAAACCAGGGTTCAGCAGCCTTCTCCTCCTGTTGTGCCAGGCTGCTCCAACTTCCATTCTCACAATCTTCGATTTTGTTGAGCACCTGCACATTCAGATTACTTGATTACTTGAACAATTTAGCCCAGGTCTGTTTGACCTTAGGCATTTCAACACAATATATATCATTCAGTTTCGGAAAATCTTTCTCATCAAAAACTTTTTCAACTTTAACTTTAACTTTTTCATCTTTTACCGAAGTAATTTGTTTCTTAACACTCCATGTTTGACCTTTCGGAGTTCCTCTTTTGTAAAAGTGTGATTCTTTTTGAACATTTTGTTTTTGAACAACTTTTGGTTTCCAAAACTCTTTGGGTTTTGTCATATCAACGGATTTTTGCCAACTTTGCGTTGTTCTAAATTTGGGTGTGTGAAAAATCTATGTTTGTCTTGAATCAGACATAGTCTGTTTTGGTTTCCAAGTTTGATTCGAAGCAAACTTGTTTGTGTTATACCTCCAAGTTTGTTTTGAATCAAATCTGGCTGACCTTTGTTTCACACCCTCAGATTTTTGTTTCTCAACATTTTCAGGCTTCTTTTTGTCAACATCCACAGGTTTCAGATTTGGACACTTTCGTGCAAGATGTCCTAATTGATCACACTTAAAACATGTTCTTTTTGAAACATCTTTAACATGTGGTTGTTGATTTTTCTTCTGAGCACAAAACTCTTCATTAGACTGTTGTCTAAATTTGAGTTTTTCCTCTTCTTCAAAACTTTTTCCTTGAACAAAACTCATCTTTTGTTGCAAATTTGGTTTTTTACTTTGATTCCAATTCCGTTTCCTTTTATAACCCAAACCAGCCTTCATGTTTTTCTTCTTAAAACCAGGTTTGTTATAAAAAGATTTATGACCATTACCAGCAAACTTTGGAATCTCAGACTTCTCAATCTCAACCATTTTGAAAACTTTATCAACCTTTTCTGAAATCACATTCTGAATCGGGAATACAACATCTAAGAATAATTTGTCTGATCCAATCATGGTATAAACCAATCCTTTTGATTCATCATTCAAATTTTTCTCGGATTTTGTGTTTTTCAGATAACCATCATAAATATTTCCTTCATCTTCATCCTGTGATTCAGACTTACCTTTTGTTGACTCATCTTTCAGAACGCTATCAACAACCTTACTTACCACCTCTAAATCATCAGCTTCATCAGATTTGGTGTAAGTCACATCGATACTTTCAGGTAATTGGTCAACTATGTTCAAACCTTTTGCCACCTTTTCTTCATCATAAAAAGTATAATTGTTTCTCAATGGTGGTGGTACCTGATGAAATTCTGAACCAATACCCTTTTTGTTCTTGTCAGTATCTTTGTCATCTGGTGTGATGTTGAAAATGCGTTCGAGAATGTACGAAGAGTTATGATAACTTTGAAGTTTGGTAACAACCTTTTCTTTTTCAACCAAGACTTGTTTAAGATTAGCAACTTCATCAACACCCTTGTTTAATTCAAGTTGCTTTTCTCTAAACTGTCTCTCATACATTTCTTTGGTTGTTAAAGTTTCAGACAGTCTTTGATCAAAACTTTTGACTTGTCTCTTCAAAGTATCATATGCTTCTTGTACTCTCTGACTCGACCATTTTAAAGAATCATACTGTTTTTGTAAATCTAAAAACTTAGTTTCTTTTTCACCACAATCAACACATTTTGCTGTACACAGTCGTCGATAAACCTCATTATCCTTTTCAAGACCTTGACATTTCTGTGTCATTTTTTCAACTTTTAATTTCAAAATTTCTTCTGTTTCAATTATTTCTTTACATTTTGTTGTGAAGACATTTTCAAGTTTATCTATTTCATTATTTTTTGTTTTTATGATGTCATCTTTTTTAGTACAGGCTTTGCACATTTCTATGCAATTCCTGCACTTGTTTTCATTGTTATCAACAATCTCAACATTCGACAAGTCAGAAGATTTTCTTACCTCAGTCTCTTTCAGCACCGGTTCTTCTGTCTCAGCTTTCTGATCTTGCTCTTTGTTCTCCTCTTTTTCTTCTTTCTGTGCTTCTTCTATCTTCTGTTCTTCTTCAGCTTTATGTTCCTCTTCAGCAGCAATCTTCACAACAGTCTTTACTTCTTCAATCATCTTCTTCAATTCTTCTTCTTTTCGCTTCTTCATTTCTACCACCTTCGGTAGACTTGCTTCACAAACCTCTCTTATCTTCTTCTCCAAATCAGGCATATATGCTTTATCAGATAACCTTCATGTGTTGAAAGTAGCTTACCTTGGAAGCAAATTTGTTACAGCTTTGAAATCCACTTTTGATGGGTCAACAACTGGATTACCCCGTGGATCCATGTAACATTCCATCTCATCATTCCATCTTTTTGCTCTCTGGGCTTCTTTGAATGGTTCGTTTAATTTTCCGATTTCCCATCTTGCATAATCTGCTTTCCACCATCTATCAGGATCAGCATCAGCCACAAATGCATATCCAACTGCATCTTCTTCCGGGCAAACCTGACTCCAGTCGTAACCTTCATCGTCATATATAACTGCAAGAGCCCTTGATTTTTCTTCAGGCTGTTTCAACCTTGGAGGCTTAGACTTGTTCTGATGATAAATCGCTTTCTTGTAATAATCTTCTTTGAACGGGTTTTCAGAATCATCATCAGGATACGCATTTCTGCACTCGCGTTTAAAGTGACCTTTTTGTTTACATTTGAAACATGTCACCTTAGATTTATCAAATCCCAGTTTGGTAGATGGTCCACCAATTAACTTTCTCCCCGTGATCTCCATGAACCGCTGTGCCCGACGAACAGCACTGGCCATGCACCATCTTATATCCATTAGTTCCATCTCCTCGGGGTCTAATTGATCATAATCTTCTTTCGTCAAGTTGGTGTTGCCATTCTTCCCTGCAACGAGGCTTTCATATGATTCAAGTACAGATGCCAAGAAAACCATCTGTTGTTTTGCTAACTCTTCACTGAAATTCTGCCCATTCTTCAAATCCACTGCGATATTACACTGGAATAAATTCTTTGAAGCAGATTGGTCTGAAACTGTTGAAGAAGATCCACCATGAAAACCACTGTGAAGATTTTCATTGTTCACTGAATTTGAGCTTTCTGCAGAAAACGCTGTTCTTGGAGACCCAGCCTGCGGTACATTTCCTCTGTAGTAAAGCTCTACATTCTGCTGATAAGTTGGATTGTTGACTTTAGATCTCTTTATCTCCAACTCATGACTTTCAAGTCTTTCGATCAGCAAATCCACTTTTAAATCTTCAGGCTTAATTGTGTTTTTCAACATTAGAGCGAAGTATTGCCACTCTTGATCATTTGGCAATGAATCAAACAATTTATCCACCAGCTCCTCTTCAGAATATGTGATTTCATGTCTGGTCAGCTCCATTTTCAGATGTCCAAATCTCTCGATCATTTTACAAACAGATTCATTTTTCATGCAACTGAATAGATCAAACTCTTTACGCAATAATTTCTTTTTGTTTTTAACAATTTCATTACTTCCTACACATTTTCTCTCTAAAGCTTCCCATAAACTCTTCGATGTTTTCTCATGTTCAAGTAGCGAAATGATATCTTCTCTCACTGACTTTTTTATCAATGCAATCATTTTGTACTCAGCTACAACATTTTTTACATCTGTTTCTGTGAACTCTTTTTCATCTATTAACTCTCCTCCTTCTTTTACTGGTTCTGTATATTCATTTTTCAATTTTAAGCAACTTTCAGGAACAAAAGCTTTTACCCAACCCTCAAATCGATTTTTCCACCAGTTATAATCTTCAACTTTCATAAGCTTCGGTGGTTTCTGTTGGCTTCCATACATGTTTTCAAATTTCAAATTCTCTGAGATTTCCTTCGAATATTCTCTCATCTCGGATCTTCTCTCTATCGATTAGGAAGTGAACGCGTTATAAAATGTGTTGTAAAATTCTTCACCGCTGCTCGACATCTTGAAACAATTTCTTGAAATTTGCACTTTGTAAATCTTGAATAGCACGGTAAAAACAAACAAACAAATGATCAGTTTAAAAATATCAAACAACTTGATCGAACGGGTATCCGAAAAAGTCAACAGTGAAAATAATCAGTGTTGTCCGATCGGTTGGGGTTGCTGTTCGATCGGACGGGAAAGCTGTTCGATCGACCCTCTGTTCGATCGGCTGACACAAAACGACAAAATATGTTGTCCGATCGGTTGGGAATTATAGCCGATCGGTTGGGAAATGCTAGCCGATCGGTTGGGGATGCTAGCCGTTTCAATGTCACTACACGACAAACTGGATGCAACGGATTTAGATTATCAATACAATATCACGTGCACAGCTGATATGCCATATGTGCAGTACTTATCAATTCTCATGCAATCAATCATATGCACATGCAATGGCACACAATATTACTTCTTCACATGCAGATCTGATAATTTTATTTTAAAAAAAAAAGAACACTATCACATGCAAACTTATCACATCAACTCAGAATATGGCTGACAATCTTTAACACTTGAATCACGTGATTTCTATTGATTTCTATAGGACCTCTCAATTAGTGTACAAACAAAAGCAATTAATATTCACGTGATATTCTGATGAGATCTAAAATCCTATTTGGCCTCTTAATTCCACTTAGCTTCAATATTATAGGACCGCAAGATTTAGTGGACTGTTGTTGAAAATCTCGATAATAATCAAGTAATATTCAATCACGTGATCTACAGATGTATGTTATCAAGAGTCCTAGAACAGTTGACTGAACAAATGGGGAATATGTTGACCTAATGACACGTATAGCCGACCGTGCAGGTGAGATGCTAGCCGATCGGCTAGTTGTCCGATCGGTTAGGTTAAATAAAGTCAACAACTTAAATGTATGGCAGTGGAACGGACAGGTGTTCGATCGAACAGCTGTTCAATCGATCAGCAGTCAACAAAGTCAACACTTTAAATGACAGAATTGCAGAGATGCACTGGAACGAACAGACGTCCGATCGGTTAGGTCAACAAAGTCAAATACCTTTAATGAAATGCAGTGATGCTATGGAACGGACAGGCGTCCGATCGAACAGCTGTTCGATCAAGTCAACAATTTTAGAGAAATGTAAAGTGACGTAATGACACGGTGTGCTGACCGTTCGGCTGGGATGCTAGCCGATCGGCTGGCAAGTCAAAGAAAGTCAACTTTTTTAAAGAATGATGTAATGGAATGTTTTAGGAACGGTTAGCTAGCCGATCGGTCAGCTGTCCGATCGGCTGACATTCATATGAACTTTATCATCAACAGCAAACATATTCCAACTTTTTAGAACACAAAATTCAAGATTTCTCTCAAAAGGCTTGGAATTTAGATCTGAAAATTTGTAGGCTTGTAGATCTGATAATTTCGCACAACATATCCAAAAATCATTAATTTTGAACCGTTAAAACCCGTTTAATTTGACGATTTTTAGTCAAAACGTGAAGAAATGTAAAGATGAAGAAATTTGACAAATCTGAGTGAAATTTGACTCTGAATCTGCTGAATTCAAGTGCGTAATTGTGTGTTTGATCCGTGCAATCGAGCTCCTGCTCTGATACCACTTGTAGGTCCCGGTTTTGACTCCGTTTCGATTGCGAACCGACCGTGCGACGTGCGGAATCCGTACACGATCGTGACCGAACACACGTGATGTAATATAAACGTGATTCTTTAATTGATATGAAACCTTACAAAGAACCTGAATCACCTTTCTCTCACTAGTTTCTCTCTCTAGCCTTCAAACTCTAAGATCACCAAATGAGCTCCAAATTAGCAAAAGTCCCTAAATGAAACCCTAAGGCTCCTATTTATAGGCAAAGGCTTATAAGAGCTTTCCTCTTATTTACAATATTGCCACCTTGCCTTTTCTATCTAATTATAACAATATAAGCCTAGAATTAAACAGTTTTAGCTACGATTTGAGATGACGGAGGCGATAGACATAAATGCACTAACAATGATCCTTAACTATTTTGATTTTATTCATTATTTATTTGAATAACCCTTATCCTTTGACAACTGAACTTATGATCTTTAAACTATATTACTTTTCTGAACTTATCGATTATGGGATATGTGATCCTTGATCATATCCTAAACTTTTTGGGGATATTTCTTAAAAATTTTCTTTACTTGATAAGTTTAAACAAAATGAACATCACAACAGTTGGAAAGTAAAACAAGGATATCAACACAGGATAAGCCAAAAAGTTAAAGTTATTTTATTCACAAAATATTAAACCGTTTAAGGTTGTCAAAATTGCCAACTCACGTTTCTACCAGCAAAACGTGGCCCGTCCACATGGGTTGGCAAAGGGTGTCCATTGTCTAAGGGTCTTGGTAGTGCAGGAATCAAAACACGGTAGGATCACAATGGCTTCATCCCCCAAATAGAGGATCCCTCCACCATTTGTAATCCTACCTATTGTTCGAAGGATCGATGATCCTTAGCCCTAATTACTATTGTTTAAGTACAACCCATCATTGTTCAACAAAAAACACCATCACCAAAACAAACTATCAAACTTAAAAAATGGGCTCCGGCTACGTCTAGAAATGTCCTTCATCGCCCATTTATGCAGCCTACACCTTCACTGCATCATCATCTCCTCCAGCTCTCGTATCCTTCGCCTGATCCTTGCCACTACCGCCAGCCTCGATTGCCAGAACCTCATCAGTCTCATCCTCATCCTCCAACTCAGCCAGCCTAGCCTTCCAGCCTTCCATGTCCCAGTTGCTCCTGTCAAAGGCAGGATCCTGAGCTTCTTGGGCCATCTGCAGCTTGGTCTTGTACATGGCAATGGCAGTGGAGACCTTAGCATCCTCCGTGATCTCGTGCTTCTCATAATCAACATTGATCTGAATTGCAGCTATCTGAGTCTTGGCATCATTGAGATCCTTTTCGAGGGAGGCGATCTTGAGGTCCTTGAGCATTGCCACTTTTTGGAGGTCAGAGTATTTCTCCTCAAGCTCTTCAACATTCCCAACATAGTCCTCGATTTCGGCAAATTTTTGAAAACAAGACAATGCAAAGTTAGGATCACATGATCCTCAAATGGGCAGGATAGTCAAGTTAAGTCTGTGATCCTTACATCTGCAAAGTACTCGAGGAACTGATGGCGGATCAGAGGCAAGCCTTGTAGGTTCTCAGCTTCAGATATCTTCCTCTTCTTTCCACCTCTTCCCTTCGAAGTGGTTGCCTTGGGGATTGTGACGGAGGGGCTAGCAGCAGACTTTTTATTGGAGGATCGGACATTGTCAAGATCAGTGACACTGAACTTGGAGGCAGATTTTGAGGATTTACCGGCGCCTACACATTCAAAATAGATAAGTATCCTTATCCTATTTCTATTTAACTATTTATTTAAACATTTAACTATACAAAAAACAGGATACTTACTTGATATAGTGACAGAGCCTGAGGATACTTCTTGAGAATCCTGGGTGTTTGTTTTGAATGATCTTGTTGCAGGATCAAGTTTTCTGAAAGCAGCAAGCCTTTCCTTGGTGGCAGGTGTTGGTATAAGGTGCGAAACAGAGATAGCTGTACAACAGAAACAAAAGGGTGTTAGTGATCCTTATACAAAAACAAGGTTATCTGGTGATCCTTCTCAGGATCCTCTATCCTACCATGGGTGGTCCACTTCCTTGGCATATCCTTTCCATCCGGGATAGAATCCCTTCTGACAAAGAAGAATCGCCGCTTCTAGTTGGTATCATTCTTAGTGGCTTTGAAGATGGGGTGTACTTCACCGGGTTTACGCTTGAATAGATACCACTGGGATCCAAATGTTGTGAGGTCATACATTTCTGCCAATTCCGACATTCCTAGAGCAATTCCTTCTTGCTCAATGATCCTCTCAAGGGTATATAGGACCCTCCAGATCATTGGCATAGCTTGAATATAGGAGATGCCGGTGAGAGAGAAGAAAGACTGGGTGAATTCAGGGAAAGGATACGAGTATCCTATTGTGAAAGGAGTGACCGGGAAAGCTACCCAAGTTTCAGAAATGTAATCACTTGGAACGGTGGGATCAAACGGTTTGAAATAAGTGTTCGCCGGAAAGCAATGCCGGATTCTGTCTATTTGTGGATTAGTGAAGCAGCACCTTTCATTCGCCGAATCTTTGATGATCCCCTGGATCTTAAGAGGACTGTCCTTCTTGTGATCCTTAGCAGGAGAGGATCTTAACATCATCTTGATTATGAAGAAGGTGAAGAAAGAAGGAGCAGAGAAAGAAAACGTAAAGGAAGAAGAGGAAGAGAGATACCTGCTTGATCTTCGGATATGAATTTAAATGCGGATTGATCCCTATCTCTAACTCCTATTTATAATGATGATTTTGCAGGATAGTCACTTCAGTGACGTCATGTTCGTAACGGCTAGTCCGATTACAACGGCTAGTTATCCGTTGGTTGATTGCGGATAAGAACAAAATACAACTCATTTATTTACATAATTACTCCTTATATTTTGGGGGCAATTGTTAGGGGAGGATTTCTCAATGACTTGTGATCCTCAATTACTGTTGGGTTTGGTGATCCTCACTTCTGTTTGAGTTAGTGATCCTCAGAAGTGGTTCAGGATCATGGATCATCTTAAGGATCCTTATACTAACGATTGTCTACTTTGAATATGGTATTGTTTTGCAGGAATACGAGCTTGGACTTGGTCTTGGCGACATTCCTGGAGTATATTCCATGACTAATTCCGCACGTGCTTACCTGAAGTGGACGTTATGGAGTTCGTGGGGGACTTGCATGAAATGCGGAATGTTAGTTAGTGTAGATATTTTCCATTTTTAAAGGGGTAGCGAGCTAATTAGAAAACACTTGGCTATTTTTGGCTAATACACACACTCTTACAACTGCTCTCACCATCTCTCGTTAATTCACTTGGCGATTACACACTTTTTTACACAATACACTATAGTGATCCTTGTGCTTAGCTCGCTACCATCCGAAGTTGTAATACATTTCTTGTTTAATTTGAGTTGGTGATCGGTAGTTTCCATCACCCGAGATTTTTTATGCCGGAGATCATTCATTGATCAAGGGCTTTTTCCTCGTATAAATCTTCGTGTCACTTGTTCATTACATTTCAGAGTGATCCTTATTGTTGTTCATCAATTCAAGCATCATACCTCACAACATAAAGTTTGGTTGCATTGTCATTGCTTGATTTTTGACCAAAACAGTTATATTAGTCATTACCAGGATATCACATCAGGATGTTACCAATATCCTGATCCGGTATCCTGATCACAAGTAAACAATCAAAAGCAGAATATTAGTCAGGATATGTGTTCAGAAAATGGCCCATAACAATTGTCCCCAAATATATCTATTGGTATACCAATCCAACAGATATATTTCAAAACTTTATCTAGCGAATCGAGGTTATTTAATTGAAACGACGGTCAAGATAGTACTATGTAACTTCCAACAAGCTTTCCACTCGATGGATATCCATTACGTCCCTATATCTTCTCTCTTCTTGTTTGATAACCAGATATCATCAACAGAATCTCCAGGTAATCACTCATCCCTTCCTCATTTCCTGTTAATTTTATTTTTTCTCCAATGGCCACTAGAGTCCGCTCTTAAACCGGTGAATCGTCGGACTCCTTCATTCAGCAAAATCTTAAAAATCCCGAGAAGGAGATCTGCGCTTTTGATAACACAGACATTGCGGCGTTGCGAGCCTCCGGCGCGTTCCCCGATGGCACGATTTTTAGACCATTCGATTGATCAATTCGATCAGATGTTTCTTCTGCCGATTGGGTCTGTTTTTCGGCATACCCTTTCTCGCTAGGTCTTCGGTATCCATTTCCTGAGTTCATGATGCAATTCTTTCGAACTACTAGTATTTCCTTTGCCCAAACCATGCCCATGGTTTGGAGAGTATTGATCGTGCTCAACCAAATCAAAAACCTTCACTATCCAGACCTCTTCATCGAGGATATGTCGATTGCTTACCGCCTCCGATCACACGGTTCCAGTCGGTTCTTGCTTTTTTCAACTTCCAGCAAACCCCTTATACTTAAGGCCACCAAAAACAAGGATGGATGGCAATGCAAGTTCTTCTTCGTCAAACAAGACTCCATCTATGAGGGTGCTAGTCTTCCGATGGAGTGGTTAACCACCGGTAGGATCATGAATATCCCCATGTACTTCTAGACTTTTATCCTGTGCTAATATCTTTTCATTTGATCTTTTTGCAGTGAACTTTAAGGAAGTAGCTCCCCCTACTGAGGAATCAGAAAAAAGAATCGAAGCAGTTTACCAGTTACCGACAAGTGACAGGAGTTTTACCACACACATCCCAAGTTCCAGTCAATATTCATCATCTGAAATGTATGGTAAGAGTTACTTTGGAAACGACTGATTAGTGTAACATAATATAATGAAGAGTAATAAGGATGTAGGACTTTTCCCCTTATGCAGCACCAGCCAAGATCCTGAGGTTTTCGACCTGGATGAGCTAGACAGTTATTCCGATCACGTCCAGATCAAGAAGGAGCCCAGTCCCAAGGCCACGGCCTCATCCAAGCCCAGTAGCTCCAAGGCCATCATCATTCCCAAGCCTTTGCCAGCTACTAAGCCCCGAAGTTCAAGTTCTCGCAAAAGGAAAGAGCCTGACTCACCTGCCATCTCTGATATGTTCCCTATGAGAATCACAGATTCATTGAAGCAAGCAGATTCATGACTTCTTTTCTCAACCAGGTTAGTATCCTTGAGCTATATCCCGCACCTTATGCTAATTATAAATGTTTATTAAGACTAATACCTGTTCTCTTATTTTGTAGGGTCTCGAGCGTCTGGTTCATTTATACCAGGAATCTTGTGGGCTCAACAAGACGCTCGAGTCCAAGTTGAAGAAAGCCGAGGTCACCATCTCTGATCAGGGCCTGATTGCAGCCGCCAAATCTCGGCATTACGAGGACAAGGTCAAGGCTATGATCCAAGAACACCAGGCCGCCCTCAACAAAGCCGCAGTTGAGGCCCAAGCCGATCTTGACGCTACCCATGCTCAACAGGAACGAGATATGATCAGCTCCCGGGAAGGCCTTAAAAGTTCCGTCGTTACTTCCCTTCTCCAGGCTAGGCTAAAGATGGCCCACGAAGCCAAGGCATTGGGCTTCGAATGCCCTTCTTGGGACGTCAATGCCTGGGAGACAAAGCTGAGGAGTCTTGGCAGCAATCCTGTTAAATCTACAGCTGAAGGATCCTCAAAGGCGGTTGAAAAACCAACTGGTGCTGAGAGGGATGTTCAAACTGATCCTGAGACGGATGTTGTCGAAAATGCCACGAACGAAGAAGGCGCTGCCTCCTAGAACTTATTTCCCTTAAATTCGAGAGTTACCTTTGACTGAACAATTTTATTTCCTTGAATTAAAACAATTTGATAACCAAAGGTGGATGGGTCCTAGGTTTTAGGACGAAGCCTTTGGTTATCAGCTAGTATCGTCTATTTTAAATAATATCATCTTTTGACTTGCTTGCAGTTGCCTTTTAATTTTTTGTCATGCATTACATAGTTTAAATTTTAGCTTTGCAAAATTTATGCAATTATTTTTTGAAAATATCCCGATCAATATACTTAGTGGTATCCTACGAAGACTTTTATCAAATAGAACTTCTCAAAATCCAAACAATTCAGACAAAGTCTCTAAAGAATAAAAGATAGTTTATTTTTCAAAATCCATTTTGATAACACTTATTTGACTAGAGTATTTATTTTCAACCCAAGTATTATTTCCCAAGTATTCCAATCAAATATCCTGAAACGTATCCCAAAAACACATTTTGAGAACATATCCTAAAGATATATCCTTATCAGGATATTTTAGCCTTAAACACAGTTCCAAAAGTTAGACAGCTTATGTAAGGTTCACAAAGGAAAGATCATACCAGGAATAGAGTGTAACCCTAGTATCGAACTTCAATCCTTTTGCAACTTCTTCAACCAAGATGTCCCCAGTCCGATATACCTAGTACATCAGGTTTGAGTTTGATTCTTCGAGCCTTACACAATCGCCTTGGGAGGAATGTCCCCTGTGCATAAAGCCTTTAAACACTTAGTTAATTTTTGAATTCAAATTCTCACTGTTTGGACAGTTCTTGTGTTACTGGGGTAAAACCCAAAAACATACTAGAGATAAATCCTTAGTGTCTTGGGGAAAATCCCATAGGTATCGTGGGGAAAATCCCAAATTTTCATGCGCTACAGGCGGGAGTGTATAAACTCCAAGACTTAGAAAGGTGATAACCTTTAAACCTTAGAGAGTATGAAAATACCCTTCCGTGAGAGAGGGTGATCAATCCTCATATACCTTGAGAATCCAGGATATAGCCAACAGTGACGAAATTATCAGCCACTTTTACATGAACTGGTCGCGCCACCTTGAACTATTCCTGGATAACTTGCGCTCCAGGCGGGGTGTTTAAACCCAATTCGAGAGAAAGGTGAATACCTTTAAACATGTGAAGGGATCAGGATCCCTTAAATGTGAGAGAGGGGGCCAATCCTCTAATCTTTTGAAGTATCCTGAATGTATATCCTGGAGCTATATCCCGAAGCATATACTGCAAAACAGCTGTAAGCTAAGGTGGGTGTTAGCCTGGCTAATACCCCTCCGATGCTTAAGTCAGTAATGGTTTCAAAACAACAAATAATATTAAAATTTAACAAAAGAGATAGAATCCATACCATTCTGAGTTATAATTTAAATTTCAAACTCACTTGAAATAGAGCTTTAGATGTATAGCATTCCAGGATCTTGGTAGCATATCCCCCTCCATATCCTTGAGTCGGTATGCTCCTTTTCCTGATTCTGATTCAATCTCATAGGGTCCTTCCCATTTTGGAGCCAACTTTCCATCAGCATGGTTAGTAGTATTCTGGAAAGCCTTTCTCAATACCCAATCTCCGACCTGGAACCTTCTAGTCCTTATATTCTTGTTATATGCTTCAGATATCCTCTGTTGATATGCTGTCATCCTTAGCCTTGCCGCGTCTCTTGTCTCATCAACAGTATCCAATTCCTCACATAGGACTTCAGGATTCTGCTCAGGATCCCGGAGGTTGGATCTTGCTGTAGGTATTACCATTTCTGTCGGGATCACTGCTTCTGCTCCAAATACCAAGGAAAACGGGGTTTGGCCAGTTGCATTTTTCACCGTCGTCCTATCAGCCCACAAAACAAAGGGTAGTTCTTCTGCCCATCTTCCTTTTTTAGCCCCTAGTCTCTTTTTCAGGTTGTTGACAATTATCTTGTTTGAGGATTCTGCTTGTCCATTTGCTTGAGGATGTACTGGGGTGGAAGTGATCATTTTGATTCCCCAACTCTTGCAAAAGTCAGTAGTCCTCTTACTTATAAACTGAGATCCATTGTCACAAATTATCTCAGCTGGTACTCCAATCCTAGTCAGGATATTACTTTTTATGAAGGATACCACTTCCTGATCTCTAACTTGAACGAATGCTTCAGCTTCGACCCACTTAGAGAAATAATCGGTCATTGCCAGCATGAAGACCTTTCCTCCTGGAGCCTTTGGCAATTTTCCTACTATATCCATTCCCCACTTCATGAATGGCCAAGGGGAAGCTATAGGATAAAGTGGCTCGGCCGGCTGATGTAATATATTACTGTGTCTTTGACATGCATCACATCTTCGAGCATATTCTACAGCATCTTTCCTCATTATCGGCCAATAATATCCTGTTCTTAATGCCTTTGAGAGCAACGAACTGCCCCCAGTATGGTTACCACAATCCCCTTCGTGTATATCCTGAAGCACTTCCTTGGTTTCGGGATCCTCTAAGCACCTCAGATATGGTCCTGCAAGAGATTTCTTATACAAGACATTATTTATAATAGAGAATCGTGATACCTTCATTCTAAAGGCCTTAGGATTCTCATCCTTTAGGATGTGTCATTCCTTGAGATATCTTATGATTGGAGCCATCCAAGACTTAGGATCCTTCTCAGGATACGCATCAGGATCCTGAACACTTAGTACTTCCTTATCCTGAGGATCCGTCGCAGGATACATGATATGTAATATTGGTATTTGGGTTCCTTCCGGTATCCTGACTAATGATCCTAGATTTGCCAAGGCATCAGCTTCAACATTATCCTCTCTTGGTACCTGTTCAAGTGTAAAAATATCAAAATATCCTGCTAATTTTTTGAGAATTTCGAGATACTCGATTAACTTCTCACCTTTGACTGCATAGGTTCCATTAAAATGATTAGTGATTAACAAAGAATCAACATATACTTGCAAACTCCTGATATTCATACTTTTAGCCAATTCTAATCCTGCAATTAAAGCTTCATATTCTGCCTCATTATTAGTGGCAGGGAACTCACATCTAATAGCCTGGGGTAATATGTCCCCCTGTGGCGATTTTAGTAGTATACCCAAACCTACACCTCTTATATTAGATGCACCATCAGTATATAGCGTCCAGGATTCTAAATTTTCTCCTAGCTGCTGTACTTCTACGTCTACTTCATTTTGAATATCACTACTGAAATCAGCCACAAAGTCAGCTAAAGCCTGAGACTTTATAGCATTTCTAGGTTCATATACTAGATCAAAGGCACTTAATTTCACTGACCATTTCGCCATCCTACCTGAAATCTCGGGTTTCCTAAGCACGTTTTTAACCGGATAGTTGGTTTTAACATGAATCCTATGTGTTTCAAAATAATGTCTAAGTTTTGTTGACGCCATAACTAGGGCTAAAATCAGTTTCTCTAAGTGGGAATACCTAGTTTCAGTATCTAATAAACTTTTGCTAAAATAATAAACGGGATACTGCTGACCTTCATGATCCTTTACAAGGACAACACTTACTGCATTCCCTGATACCGCAAGATACAGGGATAATGGTTCACCATGCTCAGGCTTCATCAATAGGGGTGCAGTTGAAAGATACTGCTTCAAATCCTGCAAGGCTGCTTCATGCTTTGCTCCCCATTCAAACTTCTTATTCTTCTTCAGGATATCATAAAATTCCTTGCACTTTTCCGAGGATCTTGAAATAAATCTATTCAATGCTGCCACTCACCCTGTTAACCGTTGAACGTCCTTCATATTTGAAGGTGATTTGATATCCAAGATAGCTTTAATCTGCTCCGGGCTTGCCTCTATCCCTCTTTTAGTCACCATATATCCTAGAAACTTTCCTGCCCCCACTCCGAAATGGCACTTAGCAGGATTTAGCTTCATGTTATACTGATCCAGGATATCAAATGCTCCCTTGATATCCTGGAGGTGATCCTCAGCCTTTTTAGATTTTACTACCATGTCGTCGATGTATACCTCCATAGTGTCCCCCAGCTTGTCTTTGAACATCATGTTCACCAATCTTTGATACGTTGCACCTGCATTTTTTAAA
Source organism: Helianthus tuberosus (assembly GCA_030545235.1). Classification (NCBI taxonomy): domain Eukaryota; kingdom Viridiplantae; phylum Streptophyta; class Magnoliopsida; order Asterales; family Asteraceae; genus Helianthus; species Helianthus tuberosus. The sequence goes on along the minus strand of JARYGA010046820.1, from coordinate 20,177 downwards.
CCAAAGGGCATAGCAGTGTAGCAATAAATACCTGTTGGTGTCATGAAGGCAGTATCCTCCTGGTCTGAAGGTTCCATTTGGATCTGCTGGAATCCTGAAGATGCATCCATGAAGGTTAACATCTCATGGCCGGCAGTAGCATCCACCATTGAGTCAATATGAGGAAGAGGAAATGGGTCTTTGGGACAAGCTTTGTTTAAGTCTGTGTAATCTACACAAACTCTCCATTTCCCATTTTTCTTTTGCACTACAACTACATTCGCCAGCCATTTAGGAAACTTCACTTCCCTAATCATCTTGCTCCTTAGTAGTCTTTCAACTTCCTCTTGGATAATCACATTTCGCTCAGGAGAAAACTTCCCTCTCTTTTGTTGGACAGGCTTGAATGACCTGTCAATACCGAGCTTATGTGTTATAACATCCTTAGAAATACCTGTCATATCCTCGTGCTTCCAGGAAAATGTTGACATCCTGCATTTCAAAAAAATAGTCAATTGATCTTCAATATCCTGGGGGATATTGGTTCCCACGAGCACCGAGATATCTGGATTATTCCGATCCAGGACCACTTTCTTTACATCCTGCTCTGAAGCCTCCATGATATCCTGGGCTCGGATCTTTAATTGCTATGCTGCACTAGGCTTTGTTGAGGATTTCATCGAAGAAGAATAACACTCCTTTGCTTCCTGTTGATCACTTTCCACCTTGACAACTCCCCAAGGAGTAGGGATCTTGATGCATTGATGGTAGGTTAATGGAACAGCTTTCATATCATGGATCCAAGGCCTACCTAGTATAATATTATAGCAGGATAAAGAGTCCATGACACAAAAGCGCTGCATTGAGTTAACCCCTTGAATATACACATGCAACTTTATCTCTCCTACGGTATTCCTAGCTTCTCCACTGAAACCAACGAGCACAGTGGACTTCGAAGTAATGTCCATCGGAGATACATTCATCCTCTTCAATGTTTCCAGCTGAATTATGTTGACTGAGCTGCCATTGTCCACTAATATCCTGCGTACAAAATGGTTAGCAACATATAACGTTATCACTAAGGCATCATGATGGGGATCCTGGACAGTATCCCTGTCATCATTATCGAACGTGATGACTTTGTCAGTTTAGAGGGTTGACATTCCTTTCGGCTTATCTCCCCTCTCTGCTTTAGCTTCCTTCGCGTGTCTTTTTGCCGCAGAATATGATGTGTCGCATATGTCGGATCCTCCTGAAATAAAGTTAATTATTTTTGCATCCGCAGGAGGTGATGCTGCACGCTCAGTATCCTTCTCAGGATCCTGGCCCTTATTCTTCTTTCATCCCAAGAGGTCCTTCAGATATCCCTTACTCAAGAGATAGCTTATTTCCTTTCTCAAAGCGATACAATCTTCAGTAACATGCCCGAAATCCTCATGGAAGGCACACCACTTGGACTTGTCCTTCCAATCAGCCTTTTGTTGACTCTTTCGGGGCCACCTTGCTTTGTCTCCTAAACCCTGCATAGCATACATCAGTCCAGGTATGTTAACAGAAAAACAATATTCAGACATCTCAGGATACTCCTCAGGATCCTCGTCTTCAACAGCATTCACTTTTTTGCCATCATTTCTGCCAAACGGTTTAGAACGGTATGGTTTATACGAGGATTCTAATTTCCTGTTGGTTGAGTCATAGGTTGTGGACGAATTCATCCTCTCTTGCATCTTTTTATCATCCTCCAGGCGAATGTATCTCAAAGCCTTGTTACGAGCTTCGTCCAGATTCCTGCAGGGATTCATTACAAGATCCTGGTAAAATTGAGAATCTTTCTGCAACCCTATCTTGAATGCTTGCACGGCCGTTGCAACATCAAGATGTGGGATATCCAAGGATTCCCGACTAAACTTGTTCACATAATCCCTCAAGGATTCCTGAGGTCCTTGAGTTATCCTGTAAAGGTCACTAGTTAATTTCTCAAAACTCCGGCTGCAAGAAAATTGACTATTAAATAAATTAACTAAATGAGCAAAAGAAGTAATCTAGTGAGGAGGAATGTTTAACAGCCATTTTAAGGCTGATCCTGTTAAGGTAGAACCAAAACCCTTGCACAAGCATGCTTCTTTGAGGTCTGGAGGGATAGGGTTGATTTCCATCCTTTCCCTATACTGGGCAATATGCTCCTCAGGATCCGTAATTCCGTCATAGAGCTTCATGTTGGGGGTTTGAAATCTTTTTGGGATTTCAGCATCACAAATAGGATATGCAAACCGGGATATCATGTGGCTGTCCTGGGATACTTCAGGAATTGGCTGAACCACCCCAGGTACACTGGATATCATGTCATTCAGTTTTTGAAGCTCCTTGGAAAATCTTGATGTCATACCTGCATCCTGCAAAGATCCAACACCATTAGTAGCAAGAGTATTATTATTATTAGATACATTACCAGCTTGGGGGTTCTGGCCATATCCTGAAGCGTATCCTGAGCTCCTCACAGTTGATACTCTTACTGAAGAAGGTATCTCAGGAGTATGATTCTGGGAATGGCTAGGCACAATATTCCCCTGGTTATCCTCAGTATAGACTGCAGAACTGAAGTTCAAAGCCCTGGGTTGCAAGGGAGTGACAGTACCTTCAGCAGGCCGACTCGGGCCAGACTTCAAGAGTTGTATCTCTCTCATCAGCATCTGGTTGGTCTCCTGCTGCTGCCTCATCTGTTCCTGTACACTACCAAACAAATTTAAAATCTCTTCATTAGAAGCTAAAACAGGACCGGATCCCTGGACATTGCGAGCAGGGATAACATCCCAAGCCACATGACTTTCAGTTCCTTGCAAAGAGGCTTGCATTCTCTGAGGAGGTGGTGGAAGCACCAAACCAATTGTTGCAGAGGTTGTAGCAGACACGGTGGAAGAGCTCATGTTTGATCTTGAGGCCATTGAAAATAGTGTGGCAAAAAGTTTCGAAAATAGAAAACCAAGTAACGATTTTGCGAAAGCTTTTAGTAGAAATAGCACCACTCGCCCCACGGTGGGCGCCAAACTGTTTTGGTAAAAAATTACCGAAGCAATTAAGTGATCAAATTAGTTAAGTGAGGTAGTGTGCTAAAAATGTGTGTTAAAAATATGCTAGTTAGGTTATTTGCAAAAATAGCTTCAGGATACGGCTCAGGATATAGAGTTGTATCTATGATCAAACAATGAGCAAAAATGTAAAGGGTGGCACAGGATGTACGAGGAAAGCCCATGATCAATCTAGATCGCCGGTACAAAACCTCGGGAGCTGACAATCGCAGCTGCCTTATTCTACTATTGATTCAAATATCAGGATACAGTGCAGGATATGATGCGGATCAACTAGGTGTTACAATTTAATTTGAGTACAGGTGTTTGTGTGTAGTGATTGCTAGTGGCTAGAGAGTAAAGTGTGCGAAAGAGAGTGAGTGACTTAATCTGATCCGATCAATCTATTTATAGTTAAACGAAATCAACTAACTATCCTATTAAACCGGGATGCTTTGAATATTCCTCAAGTGAACGTTGTAGTCCACTTCTTCCGGGTTCAACCTCTCTCACATAACTGGTTTGCCCGAGTCTTCAGGAGAAAAGGTCCACTTGACTGTTAGAGACCTGCACCTTCTAATCTGCACGTGGTTATATTAGTCATTACCAGGATATCACATCAGGATGTTACCAATATCCTGATCCAGTATCCTGATCACAAGTAAACAATCAAAAGCAGAATATTAGTCAGGATATGTGTTCAGAAAATGGCCCATAACAATAATGAAGCAGAATATGAAGCCTTGATTGCAGGATTAGAGTTGGCCAGGAATATGAACGTTAAAAATTTGCAACTAAATGTTGATTCCTTGTTAATTACTAACCATTTCAATGGGTCCTATGCAGTCAAAGGTGAAAGCTTAATCGAGTATCTTGAAATTCTAAAAAAATTAGCAGGATATTTCGATGTTTTTATACTTGAACAGGTACCAAGAGAGGATAATGCTGAGGCAGATGCTTTGGAAAACTTGGGATCATCAGTCAGGATACCGGAAGGAACACAAGTACCAATACTACATATCCTATATCCTGCGCTGGATCTCTTCAAATATCAGGATAAGGAAGTAGCAAGTATTCAGGATCCTGATGATAAGTATCATGAGGAGGATCCTAAATCCTGGATGGCCCCTATCGTGCAATATCTCAAAGAAGGACACATTCCAAAGGATGAGAATCCTAAGGCTTTCAGGATGAAGGTATCCCGATTCACTATTATAAATGATATTTTGTATAAGAAGTCTCTTGCAGGTCCATACTTAAGGTGCTTGGAGGATCCTGAGACCAAGGAAGTACTTCAAGATATACACGAAGGAGATTGTGGCAACCATACTGGGGGTAGATCGTTATTCTCAAAGGTGCTAAGAACAGGATACTATTGGCCGACGATGAGGAAAGATGCTACAGAGTATGCTAGAAGATGTGATGCGTGTCAAAGGCATAGTAATATACTGCATCAACATGCTGAACCACTATATCCTATTACTTCCCCTCGGCATTTATGAAATGGGGTATGGACATAGTGGGAAAATTGCCAAAAGCTCCAGGAGGAAAAGTTTTTATGCTGGAAATGACGGATTATTTCTCCGAATGGGTTGAAGCTGAGGCATTTTTCAAGTCAGAGATCAAGAAGTAGTGTCTTTCATAAAGAGGAATATCCTGACTAGGTTTGGGATACCAGCCGAGATAATTTGTGAAAATGGCTCTCAGTTTATCAGTAAGAGGACTACCGAATTTTGCAAAAGTTGGGGAATCAAAATGATCACATCCACACCGGTACATCCTCAAGCAAATGGACAAGCAGAATCCTCGAACAAGATAATTGTCAACAATTTGAAGAAAAGACTAGGAGCTAAGAAAGGAAGATGGGCAGAAGAGTTACCCTTTGTTTTATGGGCTGATATGACAACAGTAAAAAGTGCAACTGGGCAAACCCCATTTTCCTTAGTATTTGGAGCAGAAGCAGTGATCCCGACAGAGATGGTGATACCTACAGCGAGATCCAACCTCCAGGATCCTGAGAAGAATCCTGAAGCTCTATGCCAGAAATTGGATACTGTCGATGAGACTAGGGATGCGGCAAAGTTAAGGATGGAAGCATACCAACAGAGGATATCTAGTGCATATAACAAGAACTTAAGGAATAGAAGGTTTCAAGTCGGAGATTGGGTGTTAAGGAAGGCTTTTCAGAATACCACTAATCCTGCTGATGGAAAGTTGGCTCCAAAGTGGGAAGGAACTTATGAGATTGCATCGGAATCTGGGAAAGGATCATACCAACTTAAGAATATGGAAGGGGATATATTGCCAAGATCCTGGAATGCTGTACACTTCAAATCCTATTTCAAGTGAGTTTAGAATTTGATTTCTAACTTGGGATGGTATGAATTCTATCTCTTTTAAATATGATTTTATTTTATTCATTTTGAACCCAATACTGACTTAAGCATCGGAGGGGTGTTAGCCAAGCTAACACCCACCTTAGTTTAAGGTAGTTTTGCAGAATATGCTTCGGGATATAACTCCAGGATATACACTCAGGATAAATCGAAAGACTAGAGGATTGGCCCCCTCTCTCATGTTTAAGGGATTCTGATCCCTTCACAGGTTTAAAGGTATTCACCTTTCTCTCGAATTGGGTTTAAACACCCCGCCTGGAGCGCAAGTTATCTAGGGATAGTTCAAGATAGCGGGACCAGTCCATGTAAAAGTGGCTGACAATTTCGTTATTATTGGGTATATCCTGGATCCTAAAGGTATATGAGGATTGATCACCCTCTCTCATGAAAGGGTATTTTCATACTCTCTAATGTTTAAAGGTTTTTACCTTTGTAAGTCTTGGAGTTTATACACTCCCGCCTGTAGCACACAAAATTTGGGATTATCCCCAGTATACTTAGGGTTTATCCCCAGAATGTTGAGGATCTATCTCCAGGATATTTAGGTTCATCCCCTGTAATACTAAAGTTATACACGAGTGTAAAATCAGTTGCGATTGATGCACAAAAATTCCTAAGTATTCAAAAACAACATGTACAGGGGATGTTAGGGATGGATTTTCACATCTTATGGATCACGGATCCTCAAGTGCAGCCAGGATCATGGATCCTCAGTTCAGTATGAATTAAGGATCCTCAGAAGACGTTGCAGCAATAAGGATCCAGGATCCTCATTATTATCCTTATACTAACAGTTGTTTCCATTATATTTGAACTCGTTTTGCAGGAGTATTCGAGTGGGACTTGGTATAACCGAGATTCTAGGGGAATATGCTCCATTATTCTGCACGTGCATGGCCTTTGTGACCGTTATGGAGGTCGTGGGAAGCTAGCATCTTTTGCGGATTGTTAGTTAGCTAGTTTTTTCTATTTTTATAAGGGGATAACAAGCTTAATAGAATAGAACAATTAGAAAACACAAACTACACTTGAGCTCTCGACAACTCTCGGCGATTACATTCATTTTTACACACTAGTGATCCTTGTAACAAGCTTGTTGTCATCCCGAATTGTATACATTGTTTGTTTAGTATACTTGGTGATCGGTAGTTTCCATCACCCGAGGTTTTTTGTGCCGGAGATCATACATTGATCAAGGGCTTTTTCCTCGTATAAATCCTCGTGTCCAACATTCATTTCATTCATATATTGTTCATACATTTGTTCATCAATTCAAGTATCACACCTCACAAAATCAGATTTTGTTGTATTATCCTTGTGTTATTTTTGACCAAAACAGTTTGGCGCCCACCGTGGGGCAATTGGTGCTTCATTTCTGAGAAATTTTGTTCATTTTGATCATACCGGTTCATTACCTTCAACCACATGGCTTCCCAGGGAAAAAACACTTCAAGCTCCATGCCAGCGATCACCTCTTCACAGGGCATTCCGCCTTTGCCTCCTGCACCTTCTGGATCCCAGAAGAATGCTGAGAATGTTGCGAAGAAACAAACCTCCATTTTCCCAAAACCAACTTCTACTGCTTCTTCTGGTCCTACTAACAATGATCTTTATTCTTTGATTTTGCAGATAAAGGATCACATGCAGCAGCAGGACAGAACTAATGACAGGATCCTTCGAGAGATTGATGACATCAAGCAATTGAAGAGATCCACAGAGGATCACTCTCCATTGGGGCCCAGATCACTGAATTTTGATTCTCCAGCCATAACAGCCCAGCACTCCACAACATCAGGCACTCAATACCAGGGTGGATTGTCGAGTATACGTTATGGATCGTTGGCAATGACTCAGGCTCAAGGATCCTACTTTCAGCCTTCAGGATCCTCTCTTCAGCCTCAAGGATTCTCCTCCCAGCATCAAGTATCCTTCTTCAGTTCTGGAGGATATGTGGGAGCACAGACGGTTCAAGGATCCTTATTCCAGGGTTAGGGATCCTCTTCTTAGGTTCAGGGATCCTCTCAGGTTCAAGGATCCTTATCTCAGGTTTAAGGATCCATGGGTTATCCTCCAAGACCCCCAGTCTCAACATACCAAGGATCCAATATCTTTCAGGATCAAGGATCCTTAAGAAGTGTACAACCCGGAAGTTCAGATATTCATTTAGGAGACTTCATCCTATGCAGACTATTGCTTCATCTGGTCCCTCAATCATGCCAGAATCACGTCAATATGGATTCACATCCAGAATTCCAAACTTGAATCCTTCAGGAGGTAACACTTTGAATAATTCTTGTAATGCTAACCATGGCTTTATGCAGGATACAGGTGTCAACCAAGCTATGGCCAGAGAGTTACAAAACCTCAAGGATATGATATCCAGCGTTCCGGGAGTGGTTAAACCCATTCCTGAAATTCCAGATGGGAGTCACAAGATATCTTGTTTTGCACCACCTATTTGTGATGCAGAAATACCGAAGAGGTTTCAAACACCTAACATGAAGCTGTATGATGGCTCAACTGATCCCGAAGAGCATGTAGCTCAGTACAGTGAAAGGATGGAGATCAATTCCATCCCTGAGAGGTTAAAAGAAGCATGTCTATGCAAGGGTTTCGGATCCACACTTACAGGACCAGCTCTTAAATGGCTGCTAAGTCTTCCCCCTTACTCTATTACTTTATTTTGAAATCTAGTTAATTTGTTTAATAGCTATTTCTCATGCAGTAAGAGGTTTGAACGTTTAACTAGTGATCTATATAGGGTAACACAAGGTCAAAATGAATCACTTAGAGATTATATTACTAAATTCAGTAGGGAATCCTTGGAAATTCCTAACCTGGATATAGCTACGGCTATAGAAGCCTTCAAAATGGGATTACTTAAGGATTCATAGTTCTATGATGATCTTGTCATGACCCCTTGCAGGAATCTTGATGAAGTAAGAACCAGGGCCCTTAGATTCATCCGCTTAGAGGATGATAAAAGGATCCAAGAAAGACTGGCAGGATCCTCAAAGCAGGAAAAGCAAGGATCCTATTTCAGGAACAACAAATCCAAACCATACAATAGATCTGATAACCAGAACGTGCATGCAGTGGAGCAAGAAGAGGATGATGAGGATTATCCTCCCATTTCTGAATATTGCTTTTCTGTTAATAACAATGAACTAATCCTTGCTATGCAGAATCTAGGTGAAAAAGCAAGATGGCCCATAAAGAGTGATAAGCCAGCTGCAACAAAAGACAAATCCAAATGGTGTGCATATCATGAAGATTTTGGCCATCTCACTAAAGAATGCATAGCACTCAGGAAGGAGATTGGTTATTTGTTAAGCAAAGTGCACTTGAAGGAGCTTCTCGGAAGAAAAAAGTCAAGGATCCAGGATCCTGAAAAGGTTCCGGAAAGAGCTCCTGCTCCCCTAGCAGATGCACAGATTATCAACTTCATATCTAGAGGATTAGACATATGTGCCACTTCCTTTTCAACAGCCAAGAGGCATGCCAAAGAAACAAAGATGGACAATGGGGACAGACCGGTCCGAACCTCGATCCTTACATAGGAGAAAGTTATATCCTTTGATGTGGATGATCGTGTGGATATTCAGGATCCTCATCATGATGGTCTTGTTATTACTTGTTTATATCTAACCATTTTGTTCGCATGATTCTCATAGATGGAGGAAGCTCAGTGAACATCATTCAGCTTGATGTCCTCAAGAAGATGAACATCCCTGAATCAGAAATTATCCCAAGATCATTAGTTCTTGTGGGATTCAGTGGAGAAACTAAAAACAAATTGGGGGACATTAAACTTCCCATTTACATAGAGGGACTTAGTTCTTTTAAAAAATTTTGTGTTATAGATTGCTTATCCTGTTGCAATGTTATCCTTGGCAGGCCATGGATACATGACATGAAAGCAGTTCCATCTACATACCATCAATGTATCAAACTTCCTAGTCCATGGGGTGTGGTGAAGATTGAGAGTGACCAACAAGAAGCCAAGAATTGCTATACTTCGTCAATGAAGCCAGCCTCAAGACATGGGGAGCAATAGCAATTAAAGCATCCTCCAAGAGATGTCCTAGAGACAAGAGAACAAGATGTGAAAGATATCCTAATCGATCCTCAGGATCCTGAATCCAAAGTCTTCATAGGATCCGGGATCCTTAATGATATTGAACAGGATATAGTATCCTTCCTCAAGAAGAGAAAAACTACCTTTTCCTGGAAGTATGAAGACATGACAGGTATTTCTAAAGATATTATTACTCATAAGCTTGGCATTGACAGGTCATTCAAACCCATACATCAAAAGTGGAGGAAGTTTGCACCTGAGAGGAATGCCGTCATCTAGGAGGAGGTAGATAAGCTGCTCAGAGCAGGTATGATTAGAGATGTTAAGTATCCAAGGTGGTTAGCCAATGTGGTGGTTGTTCAAAAGAAAAATGGAAAGTGGAGGGTATGTGTCGATTTTACTGATTTAAACAAGGCATGTCCCAAGGATCCTTTCCCATTACCCTACATTGACTCCATGGTGGATGCTACCGCGGGTCATGAGTTGTTGACTTTCATGGATGCTTCATCTGGATTCCAACAAATTCAGATGGAACCATCTGATCAAGAGGATACAGCCTTTATGACCCCTACTGGTATCTATTGTTATATTGTTATGCCAGTTGGACTAAGAAATGCAGGTGCTACATACCAAAGGCTAGTCAATATGATGTTTAAGGAACAAATAGGACACACAATGGAAGTCTATATAGACGACATGGTGGTTAAGTCTAAGAGAGCTGAGGATCACCTTAGAGATTTGGAGGAAGCATTTGATATCCTTGATAAATTCAATATGAAATTGAATCCTTCCAAGTGTCATTTTGGTGTAAAAGCAGGCAAGTTCCTAGGATACATGGTGACAAAAAGAGGCATAGAGGCAAGTCCAGAGCAAATCAAGGCGATTGTGAATATTAAATCCCATGCCAATGCCAAGGATGTGCAAAGATTGACAGGGGGATCACAACATTGAACAGGTTCATCTCAAAGTCATCAGAGAAATGCATGGAATTCTATGACATCCTGAGAAAGAACAAGAAATTTGGGAGGATCGCAGCATTGAACAGGTTCATCTCAAAGGCCCTTAAGGATTACCTATCCTCAGCTCCAGCCTTAATGAAACCAGAAAAAAGGGATATATTATCCTTATATTTGGCAGTCTCTTCTAAGGCAGTAAGTGCGGTCCTTGTTAAGGATCATGAAGGTACACAACACCCTGCATATTATGTAAGTAAGAGTTTGCTTCATGCCGAATCCAGGTATTCACATTTAGAAAAACTTATCCTTGCTTTGATTATGGCATGAACTAAATTACGCCATTATTTTGAAACACATGCTATTATTGTTAGAACTAACTTCCCAATTAAGAATGTTCTCAGGAAACCAGAAATGTTAGGAAGGATGGCTAAATGGGCAGTAAAGCTTAGTGCTTATAATAAAAGATATGAGCCAAGAACTGCCATTAAATCCCAAGCCTTAGTTGACTTTGTGGCAGATTTCAGTAGTTATCTACAAAGGGAAGCTGAGTTGGAAGTTCAATAGCTTGAAGAGACTAAGTATCCTTGGATACTCTTCACATATGGGGCTTCAAACATCAAGGGAACTGGACTAGGAATACTACTAATATCGCCACAGGAGGACATAATACCCCACTCAATAGCTTGTGAGTTTCAAACTACTAATAATGAGGCTGAGTATGAAGCCTTGATAACTGGTTTGCAAATTGCCAAGCACATGAGGATCAGGTATCTTGAGGTACATGTAGATTCATTGTTAATTACTAATCACTTTAATGGATCTTATGCTATTAAAGGTGAAAGACTAATCAAATATTTAGAGATAGCCAAGAAATTGGCAGACTCTTTTGCTTCTTTTAGTTTGACACAGGTACCCAGAGAAGAAAATGCAGAAGCTGATGCTTTGGCCAACCTAGGATCATCATTGAAGATTCCAGAGGATATTAAAATTCCCATAATCCATATTTTGACTCCTGCCATTGAGGATCACACAGCTATGGAGATAGTAGAGGATTCTATAATCATACCTAGTGATGGTGCACAATCACATTCAAGATTCTGGATCCTTCCAATCATGAGATATATAAAACATGGAGAGATTCCTATAGGAGAAAATATCAGAGCTTTCAAAGTGAAGGTATCTCAATTTATAATATTAAATAACATGTTATATAAACGATATCTTGCAGGTCCATATCTTAGGTGTATAGAGGATCCTGAAATTCAAGAAGTCCTAAAGGATTTTCATGAAGGAGATTGTGGAAACCACACTGGGGGCAGAACACTATTCTCAAGGATCCTTAGGACATGATATTATTGGCCTACTATGAAGAAGGATGATGTGGATTATGCCAAGAAATGTGATGCTTGTCAGAGACATAGCAATATCCTTCATCAACCAGCAGAGCTCCTGCATCCTATATCCTCTTCTTGGCCATTCATGAGATGGGGAATGGATATAGTTGGTAAACTTCCCAAGGCACCAGGAGGAAAAGTGTTTATGCTTGCTATGACTGATTACTTTTCCAAGTGGATAGAAGCTGAAGCCTTTGCTCAAGTCAGAGAAAAAGAAGTGATATCCTTTCTTAAAAGTAACATTATTACCAGATTTGGTATCCCTTCTGAAATTGTTTGTGATAATGGATCCCAATTCATTGGGAGTAGAACTACTAACTTGTAACCCCTCGAAAAAAAATCACGTCCAATGAAGTATTGACACGTGTAATAAACCCTAATGAAGTCAAACGTTGAATTTAAGGGACTAATTTTTCGAAAAATCGAAAAAACTTTTATTATGAAATAACTGGAAGTATTATCATACCTAAAATAAGTTTCTAAATAACCTTTTATGGTTTTATATTCACAAATGAGCCACTTGTTAATCAACTGTAGCCGTTTATGTAATTAATTGAAAGTTTGCGCAGAAAAGGGTTAAAAGCGTCAACATGTTAATTCTTACCTCTGAGTGACCTTTTATCGAGCCCGAAGCATTATGATGTTTAATAATACTTTCAAGAATGCCTAATATGAATTAGATGAGGCTTCAATGCTATTAAATGATGAGTTACGCAAGTTTGCGCATTAGAAGGACCTAAAGCGTCAAACAGCTAAAGTATACCGATTCGTATGTTATCGGACCTTCCGGAATATGACCATGAGATAAACATACCCTATTTATCCTTATTATAGCTTAGATATAGGCTTAGAGGTGTTTGGTGCGCAAAAATAAGCTTTTAAGTTATACAGGGACTAAAAGTGTCAAAAAGCGCACAAGTTTGCGTTTACGCGCATATCTTACATTCTGAATATCCCCGGACACCCAAAAATTTATGTACTAAAATATTTTATTTTAGTGTTTGGCTTGATAAAATTCCATTCGTGGTGTCATTTGGATCGTTTTTCGCGTACGTCCGTGTTTCGTCGTAATTAGCCGAACAACGTGACCGTACGAACAAACGAACCGACATCCGGCATATTTTTGAGCATGTTTCATGTTCCCCATACTTAGGCATCATTGTAGAGCCTTAAAAATGGTTTAACGGGCCTTGGATGTGTCGGAAATGGCATTTGGAAGTGCAGGGGCTAAATCTGTCAACAAGTGAAAGTTGTGTTTGGCTGACCAGGTCCTTACGGACCTCAACACTCTGGACCTTACGGTCCGTAAGCATCTCCCAGATGCAGCAACTCGTGAATTTTCCTGTTCAGCCCATTCAAACGACATGTATTGCCCTTTTTCACTTCTATGCGCGTCCCCTACTAATTTTAGGGCTTAGGGACATGTGTTAATGATCAGGGATCACTCCTAGAGTTGGTTGTCAACATCATAATGTATCAAGAACACTATAAATAGCCCCATTGTTGCAAGACTTGATCACTCATTCATTCCTTCATCTTCTGATCATTTCTGGAGCTCAAGACCTCCTTCTAAGTTTCCCTAATCGTGCATAGGACCTTGGTAAGTCTACTTAACCTTCCCTAATCAGGTTTTGCTTAGTAATTAGCTTAAAAGTCAAACCGTCGTAATTAATGGTTGACTTAATGATTAATCACTAATGGTCCAGTGATTAGTCAAATTGAAGGTAGTTATAAGTTAGTATTTATGTGGGCAATAAACCCTTAAAAGGGCACCCTCTGATTCCCATTCTAACTAGATCAAATGTCGGGTCAAAGTTGTTTATAAAAAGTCAACAGGATCCTAATTTGCGATTTAAAACATAATTAACAATGTAGAAGCTTTGCAACCTGTTTTATTACTCTTATAACTTAGTAATTAATGTAAGAACATGTCTAAGCATGTTCGACCCGACAATTTTCTGTTTAGACCCGGTTCGGAACCGAAAGTCGCAAAACTTTGACTTTTGCTTTGACTTCAGTTCTGACCCGATTTAGTATGGTTTGGAAATGCCTTAGAGCTTCCTTAGGACCAGGTTACATGATAGTATAACCCTCTGTGGTTGGATCATTGATTGTCCGATTCGTTTACACGTTTCCGTTAAATGCTTAATGTTGACCATAATGCCCTTTTGACCATAAAACGAGAATTTTGGAAATATGAAAGGACAATAATCTTTAATACTGATTTATAAACATGTGCCTAAAATTTCACATCAGTTGGAGGTCTAGATTAGGAGTTATGCTCATTAGCGTAATTATAACGCCTTTTAGTAATTAAACGACGCAATTAGCATAAAGCCTATCTAAACCCAATTTTTGACACCAAAACTTTTACCCACTGATGTAATATAATATTTTGAGATTTTTAAAGATTTTTAATTATTTTTAAACTGATCAAAACCTAGGGTTATCGCCTTAATTCGGTAAATACCGATTATGCCCTTTTAGGCCATAAAATGAGTTTTACAAGCCCTTTTGATACCAATCCAATTGCTACTGATTTTATATAATAAATAAAGTATTTTGAACTTTATAACCTGATCAGAAAACTCAGATTTCCTGTATAACCCGGAAATCGCTTAAAATAGCTTTTTACGCGTATTAAACGCATAGTTTGGGTTTAAAACCATTTTGTCAGAAAAGACTTATTACCAATTGATATACCCTGTTAAAATAAGTCATTTTACTGATGTATTCAGACCCGAACCTCAGAAGTTCATTAAATCTATTTTATAATCTTTAAAATGACCAAAATATCCCTACGGGGCTAATTTGAGTTTAAACTCGTTTTGGGCATAATGGAAGATATCCTACTGATATCACAACATATTTAAGGCATATTAACTTAGGAAACCAGTATATGACTCATATGGTTAACCGTTACGCACTTTTCGCGTTCGGATCGGCTTATGTAACTAGTTTGCATAATTTAGCCGAAACGGGTCAAACCATATCGTTTTCATCTCAAAATCCAGAATGTGTTTAAGTTACCGGGTCAAAACCACATTCTAAACCGGTCTTCGCCTTATCGTGCGTTTGAACCGTATCTTTCTTTAAAACTAACCGGTCTAAGTTTAGGCTTAATTAAAGACCCGTTAGTATTCTAATTGGTGATTTATACCATCATTCCAGACTAGAGCCTTCCGGTAAATTGTACCTACGCTTACTTAAGTGAATACGGCTGAGTTATTATAATTCTTGCTATTTAAGACAGGAGCTAGCTCAGGTAAATACTCTTAACTTATTTTCCCAATACGGGCTTGGGATACGGTATTATAATAATACCGCTTGGTCGGGTATTGAATGTTTAGTCGGATTGTGATTAAATTATTGAGGTAACCCACTTTAATCTGTATTGTTTGAAAGAAAAGCCTTTAGGGGTTAATGACCATGTCCCAGATATCCTTGACATCAATGTATTATAAAATGGCCACGACTTATGCACGGGATGTAGGCATACACCTGACAGTGCATAAGGGAAATGGTATCCCACTCTCTTGTGGGCCTATACTGTGGTGTGTCTGTTAACTTTGACTCGGTTTCAACATCGGGCCCTGAACGTACAACGAACATGTAAATCTGTATACAAGATTATAAATATAATTGTCCCAAGTTATAAAAGATTAATTTTGCCTTGTGCATTTTAATCAAAGTGTCAAAATATTTTGTGCCTGGTGCATCTAAATCAATTTTCTTAAACTCTTTTCAAATGAGTCGGTTGAGTGTATTTACCAGTGAAAACTGACGTATTTTCAAAAGTCTAAGTGACAGGTACAAGTACGTAATAGGCTGGAAGCTGCTCAGGACGTTAATAAGGAATCTTGCAAGTTCTAGGCGTCTAAAGTCTGTTGAACAATGTTTATGTTTTAAGATCCGCCTGTGGATCCTTTACTTCCGTTGTAATACTTGATATTACTTTATATTCGGATTGTAATATATTTATCTTTTGCTTCCGCTGTGCATTTATATATTGTGTTGTTTGACTATGATGATATCAACTACGTCACGATATTCCCCTACCGGGCCCACCGGTCAAGCGTGGAAATATCGGGGTGTGACATAACTGTTGTGATAGTTGGGGGATTAAGATGATAACATCAACACTAGTCCACCCACAAGCTAATGGTCAAGCAGAATCATCCAACAAGATCATCATCAACAACTTGAAGAAGAAGCTTGAATCCAAGAAAGGAAAATGGGCAGAAGAGCTAACTTATGTGTTATGGGCTGATAGAATAACTCCCAAGAATGCTACTGGCCAGACTCCATTTTCTTTAGTGTTTGGAGCAGAATCAGTGATCCACACAGAGATGGTAGTCCCTACTGCAAGAACAAGCATCCGTGACCCTGAGGGAAATGCTGAAAACTTGGTTCAAGACTTGGATACCATAGAAGAACTCAGGGATTTGGCGAGGATAAGATTAGCTAGCTATCAACAAAAGATGGCTGGAGCTTATAACAAGAATGTCAGGATCAGAAAGTTTCAAGTTGGTGACATGGTGTTGAGGAAAGCATTCCAAAATACCACAAATCCTGCTGATGGTAAGTTAGCACCAAAGTGGGAAGGCCCCTATCTTATTGAAGCTGAGGCAGGAAAGGGGGCATATTGGTTATTAATAATGGAAGGTGATTTGCTACCAAGAGCTTGGAATGCTGTCCATTTGAAGAGATACTTCATGTAAGAAGGATTAAGGATCCTTGGCCATCTTCATATCCGGTATACATTAAGGATCCTTAGAGGATATATGATCCTCATTTTGGTAATAATATGATTCTAATTTACCTAATTCTTTAATTTATTTATTTATTTACAAGGAAAAGGATCCAGGATCCTTCATCCTTCTTCACTAAGATTCTGAGTTTTGTAGAAGTTCATGGATCCTTGACAGAGGATCAAGTATCCACAGAAGTCTCCTAAGTTTTATGGGCTTGTCCCCAGTTTTATGGGTTTATCCCCAGTTTTTGGGCTCGTCCCCGGTTTAAGGTATCCACTACCTTCGCCAGTAGCGCACGATTATCCTGATGCAGTTAAAGGCAATGGGACCAGTACCCGCTTTAGGGGCTGACAATTTCATTGTACTGGCTGTATTCAGGATCCTAAGTATAATGGTAGACGTACCATACATCCGTTCCTAAGGTTTCTAACGTTTTCACGTTAGCTAAGGTTTTGGCATTTTCATGTCACTAAGTTTGGATAATCGCCAGTGAGGGCCATACTCCAGTTTACACAAGATCCTTTGGGCTTGTCCATAGTTTTTTGGGCTTGTCCCCAGTATATTGGGCTTTTCCCAGATTGTTGGGCTTGTCCCCAGTCAATAACTCTTGCTTTTGCAGTTGGCTTAGTCCCAAGTTGTGTCTTATTTCAGGTTTCTATAGCTAAGCGGTTAAGGATCCTGGATCCTAACTTCCTACAAGGTTTGTTTTTTGGTTATCATAATCGTAGACGTCAAGGATTTAGGATCCTAACTTGGATTCTCTGGTATGATCCTTATTTACTTTAATTTTATTCTTGATTTATCAATGTTACCCTTATTCTTTGACAACAGGATATATGATCCTTAGGTTATATCACTTTTCAAATTTTTTGATTATAGGATATTTGATCCTTGATCATATCCTAAACTTTTTGACATAAACTGATTTTATACTTTCACTAATAACTTGTGAGTTCAAAGAATTGTGCAATAACAATTGAAAGTTAGACATATGAAAGATAAACAACACCAAGATAGTCAAAAGGTTAAAGTTTATTTATTTATCATAGTTAACCCTTTAAAAGGTTGTCAAAATAACCAACCCAAGCTTCTACCAGCAAAACGTGGCCCGTCCACTTGGGTTGGCAAAGGGTGTCCATACTAAATGTTGGATAAAGTGCAAGAAATAAAGGCGAGGGGCACCAAAGGCTTCATCCTCCACAAACAGAAGGACCCATCCACCTTTGTTACCCCCTTTTGTCCAGAGGATCAGTGATCCTTAAACCTAAAGCTATTGTTTACCATACAGACCATTGTTCAAAACATAACAACCAAAAAACTATCAAATCATAAAAAATGGGCTCCGGCCGCGTCTAGATAAATCCATCATCGCCGATTGCTGCAGCCTACACCTTCGCTGCATCATCACCACCAGCTGCTCCTTCCAATGGATCCTTCAGCCCATTGCTACCAGCCTCGATTGCCAAGACCTCCTTAGCTTCATCTTCATCATCCAGCTCCACCAGCTTCAGCTTCCAAGCCTCCTGATTCCAGGCAGACCTGTCAAAAGAAGGATCCTCAGCCTCCTTTGCCATTTGAAGCTTGATCTTGAGCATGGCGAATGTAGCAGAGAGCTTTGCCCCTTCCATCACCTCCTTCTTCTCTTGCTGAGCTGTGATTTGGGTCAAGACCATCTCCTTTTTCACCAGATTGAGATCCTTCTCGAGGGAGGAGATTGTCTTTTCTTTGGCCAGGAATATCTTCTGGAGGTCCAGGTTCTTTTGCTCAGCCTCTTCGAGATGATGATCAAGGAGCATTTGGATCTCAACAAATTTCTGTATAAAACAAGCACATGGTCGGGATCCGTTATCCTCATAAATGGAAGATCAGACTTAAGGATACAGGATCCTTACCTCGGAGACATACTCCTCTAACTGGTGTTGGATGAGAGGGAGGCCTTCAAGGGGTTCAGAGGCTTTTCTTTTCTTGGCACCCTTAACCCGTGTGCTCATGCCTTTAGGGTTCGGGATGCTGGGACTGGCAGCAAGTTCCTTCTTGATGGACTTGGAGGAAGCAAATGCGTCAAGGTCACTGACACTGAACCTGGAAGCTGATTTTGAGGATTTTCTAGCGCCTACAAGTGCAAAACACAGATAAGTATTCATATTTTACTTTCATTTAATTATTTATTCATAAACAGATTTGAATACTTACTTGACATGGTGAAGAACCGGAAGATGCTTCTTGAGAATCCTTTGCCTTGATTTGAACTGTCCTTACAGCAGGATCAAGCCTCCAGAAAGCAACAAGTCTCTCTTTTGTTGCAGAGGTTTCTTGAATGTGAGAGATTGAGATAGCTGCATAACAAAAACAGAAAGAAAGATCAGTTATCCTATAAAGAAAAAAAATCCTACTATGATCCTTGTCTAAGGATCCCATATCCTACCGTGGCTAACAAGGTTGTACATTTGACTCAACTCGGACATCCCTAATTCGGCACCCTCTTGCTCTATGATGTTTTCAAGGGTGTAAAGAACTCTCCACATCATGGGCATGGCCTGTATGTAGCACATGCCCGTAAGTGTGAAGAAGGATTGTGTGAAGGCAGGAAAAGGATAAGAAAACCCTATCAGAAAAGGGGTGGCCGGAAAAGTAACTCATGTATCAGAAATACAATCGCTCTTCATCGAAGAGTCGAAGGACCTGAAAACGGCTTCCGCTGGAAAGCAATGACGTATCCGATCAATTTCAGGATCGTTGAAACGACAGAGCTCCAACGAAGGGTTTTTGGTTACACCCTTGCTCTTCAGGGACTATCCTTCTTAGGATCCTTGGAAGGTGAGGATCGGAGGGTCATCTTCGCCATGGATGCTCGAGAATAGAGGATCAGAAAAAGATAATTTAGAGAGAAGGGAGAAGAGAGATACCTGTTTGATCTCCAGATGAAGATTTAAAGGGGTGAAACGCTCGAATTTAAATGTATCCCGATCCTTATCTCTAACCCTGTATATATAATGATGATTTTGCAGGAGGTCTTGTCGCTGACGTCACATTCGCAACGGCTAGTCCGTTGGCAACGGCTTGTTTTTTGCTAACCAGTTCGTTAGAGATAAAGCATAAAATATGTCTCATCTAGTTATATTTAATTCCTCATATTTTGGGGGCAATTGTTAGGGATGGATTTTCACATCTTATGGATCACGGATCCTCAAGTGCAGCCAGGATCACGGATCCTCAGTTCAGTATGAATTATGGATCCTCAGAAGACGTTGCAGGAATAAGGATCCAGGATCCTCATTATTTTCCTTATACTAACAGTTGTTTCCATTATATTTGAACTCGTTTTGCTAGAGTATTCGAGTGGGACTTGGTATAACCGAGATTCTAGGGGAATATGCTCCATTATTCTGCATGTGCATGGCCTTTGTGATCGTTATGGAGGTCGTGGGAAGCTAGAATCTTTTGCGGATTGTTAGTTAGCTAGTTTGTTTCTATTTTTATAAGGGGATAACAAGCTTGATTAGATAAAACAATTAGAAAACACACACTACACTTGAGCTCTCGACAACTCTCGGT
>JARYGA010046819.1:0-35980 GCA_030545235.1 Helianthus tuberosus | reverse complement strand
TTAGAAATAATACACTTGTTTGTGTTTTTTGTGCATTGCGTTTTAGGTAAAACACATTTTTATGTGTTTTTAGTCCATTACGTTTTAGAAAGTACATTTTCTTTTGAGTTTTTAGGCTATTGCGCTTTAGAAATAAGACATTTCTTTGTGTTTTCTGGCCATTGCGTTTTACAAATAAGTCATTTATTTGTGTTTTTGGTGCATTGCGTTTTAGAAAAATGTCATTTTTTAGGTTTTTTTTTTTCATTGCGTTTTACGTAACTGGGGGTTTTTCTATTGCGTTTTACGTAACTGGGTGTTTTTCTATTGCGTTTTACGCAACTGGGTTTAATTTTTTTTAAATATAGCAATAGTATACTCGTTTTAAAGATAAAAAAAACGCTCGTTTTTTTTTGGTGCAATATTTATAAAAAAATAATGTCGTATGAAAGAGTTATTAACGTTTAAAAAATGGGGGGGAATTAGAGGAGAGAGAAACTATTGGCTTGGATTGACTAGAATGTCCCTAAACAAACTCACACGCCTCTTTTCTTCTTTTCAATTTTCCTGATTTAATCTTAGCCCTTGATTAACTAAATGGATGGTCAAGATCACTTCCTAGCCAAATAAACTTTCTATTGTATCTACACCCAAAAAACCATTAAATCTATCTACTATAATAAAAGAAACCAAGTTTTGGACACGTGTCATTCACAGAATGTATCCTCAAATTTATATTTATCTTATATTAACCAAATAAATAAATAATAAATAAATATTAAATCTTATCATGCTTTAATAAAATATTATCCTCAAATCTAAATTGTTAATTTAATATATTTTTAAAACAAATATCTCTCTTTCCTACTTATCTTATATTAAATATATAAATAATAAATTAATATTAAATGTTATCCTAATTTATTAAAAATATAACTTTTTTTATTAATTGGTATACAAAATTATATTTATTCAACTCGTGTAAAATGCCGGGTTTTTTAAAATATAACTTTTTTTTATTATTTACTATACAAAATTACATTTATATAACACGTGTAATACATGAAGTTTTTAAAGATATAACTTTTTATCATTTGCTATGTAAAATTAGATTTATTCAACACATGTAATACACTGGGTTTTTAAGGATACAATTGTTTTATTATTTGATAGATTTTTCAACCCGACTATACACGGCTTTTTTAAAGATACGATGTTTTTAGTATTTAATATACAAAATTACATTTATTTAATATGTGTAATACACATGGTTTTTAAAGATATAACTCTTTTTAGATCTATTCAACACGTGTAACATACGGGGTTTTTAAGAATGTAAATTTATTATTATTTGGTAGATTTATTTAACCCGATTATACACGGGTTTTTTAAAGATACAAAGTTTTTAGTATTTAGTATACAAAATTACATTTATTTAATCTGTGTAATACACATGGTTTTTAAAGATAAAACTATTTTTTTATTATTTGATATATAAAATTACATTTATTTAACCCGTCGTACAATATACGAGGTTCATAAAGATATAACTTTTATTATTTAATATATAAAATTACATTTATTCAACCCGTGTAATACACGGGGTTCTAATATAGTTTCCCTTATAAATGGAATAAAGAGGCGTAAATAAGACATACCAATTTCTTTCTTTGATTATATAGCCTAATGGTTGAAACACCAAATACTCACGTAAAAACAAGTAGTTAAGTTATAAATCAAATAGAGCTCATGCCTTGTTTTTTTGCTTGATCACCGGCTTATAACTGAGCCAAGTTTGCAATAGCAATTGGTTGTCTAAATTTAAAGTTGTAAATAAAATGAATTGATTGTCTAAATTTAAAGTTATATATCAAATGAGCCTAGCTGTGGGTATTTAGTTTGACACCAGGCAGTGACAACTAGTAAGCATTTGCAATTGGTTGTATATATTTAAAGTAATAATAGTGGATTTAAGCGTTTTTAATTAAAACGAGTTTTAGGACCCCACACGTTGCGGCGATACTATTAAATCAAACAAAAAATAGATGTTAAAACGTTACTCATGTACACGCATTGTAAATCGTTACGTAAATGAAACGATAACATTGTTTGTTATGGTATGAGCTATTGGTTCCATATACTTAACTGTATAATTTAATATGTTTTATATTTTTTTATAAACTTGACTAGTAATTATCATTTTATTAGTCTTTAAGACAATTGTTGATTCACAGAATTAAATTGTTTTAATCAACCGTATAAAGTATATCTCTCTTTAACTATCAAAAAAAAAAAAAAGCCCTATGATTAACTCCCATATCAACAAATAATAACAACCCTTAATTTTCTTCTGATATGTTGAAAGGAAACATATTTGGTGAACAAAATATAATGTACTTGTCACGCTAACCCATACCACCACTCCCTACCCTTTCACCTCTCTCACAAAACCGAGCCACTCTCTAAAAACCCAACAACTCTCTCACTCTATATGTCACACCCCCAAAATCTACTAGCGGAGTATCATCGCAGGGAGCGTGACATGATCAGGATCAAGCCACCAATCATATTAAACAATTTATTAAAGTAAATATAAAACCAACCAACAATATAATTGGTGTCCAAAACAAATTAACCAAGTTCAAGTCATCAGCGGAAGCATAAAGTTTAAAACCATAAAATAAGTTTAAAAGTTCAAATGTTTAACATGGAACTCAACAGTCCATCTCCCACAACGACCTCACCTTCTCATGCATGCTCCATCTAAGCACTTCACGACCTGCAAGGCATGTAGCAACGAATCAACAACAAAGTTGAGCGAGTTCACAGTTGGTTGTTCATTTTTAAGTTGTTCCAAAAACCATAAGTTATCTTGAAAACCATGAGTTAACCATTTCCTTGTTTCCCAAACCATAACCAGTGGGGGCTACCTAGAGATGTACAAATCGGTTTTTTTAAGAAACCGGTTTCGGTTTTTTAACCGAACCGGTTTTTTTGGTGCAAAGTGAAACCGGTTTTTTTTTAAACCGTAACCGGTTTTAACCGGTTTCAGAAACTGGAAAACACTAACCGGTACCAACCGGTTCTAACCGGTTTGTATAATAACCGGTTTTTTAACTGATTATATAAACTGATTAAAAAAACCGGTTTTCTGTAACTGGTTAAAAAAACCGGAAAAAAACCGGTCTGCAGCAAGTTCACATAATGCAGTTTGAGGGCTTTTTTTTTTAAAAAAAAAACAGCAGTTTTTTTTACTGTTTTTGTGGGCTTTTTAAAAAAAAAAAAAACAGCAGTTTTTTTAACTGTTTTGTGGGCTTTTTTTGTTAAAAAAACAGCAGTTTTTGTTTACTGTTTTGTAGGTTTTTTTTTTAAAAAAACAGCAGTTTTTTTTATAAAAACATAACGCAAGTGTAAAAAGTCAAAACATAATATCATTAAGTCTACGAACAAACGGTTTTACATAACATATGGAAATAAGAACGCTACGAACGCTAAAGCGTAACAACGAAAATATATCCGTTTTCTGCAGATCTGCGCCATTAACCGGTTTAACCGGTTTTTATAACCGGTTTTAATATATCCGTTTTCGGTTAACCGGTTCTAACCGGTTTTTATAACCGGTTTTTTATATAAGTCAAACCGGTTTTTACGCCTAACCAGTTTTTAAACCGGTTTTTTATATAACCGGTTTTATAACCGATATCTAAGTCAAACCCAATAACCGATCTATAACCGGTCTAACCGGTTTGTAACCGAACCGGTTACAAAAAAACCGGTTTTTCCAACAACCGGTTTCGGTTAATTTTTCGGTTTCAGTTGCGTAATCAGTTTTTTTGTACACCTCTAGGGCTACCCCATGTTAACCACTAGACCCGTTATCATATCGACTATTGACTGAAGACATGTTTATGTGCCCTGCGTCAATGTCTATCATCATTGACTAAGTGCCTAGATCCATTAGTCCACTCCCGTCCTCTGCGGCACGGTGTGAGGCTTGTCAAACCTAATAGCGCTATTTAACTAATGACCCGTTCGCCAATGGCCCGACTATTAAGTCGATATAAAAATGAGGGACTTCATGATAGAGTTTTGTCTAGTAAGTTATATGTTGTCATCCTTCCTACGGAGAATGGAGGTACGTAGTCTACCCAAGGAGAATACGCAGATTTAATGTTGTCATCCTTCCCATGGAGGATGAAGGTACATATCCTACCCAAGGAGAATATGCAGGTTTCATATTAGTTCCTTAACCCATTCCCAAACCACCGGGAATCCCATGCCTTGTAGAAAGTGTGAACTCACCTTAGGTTAGCTCGGCAGATAAACAAAAGGTCAATCGAGCTGCTAGGGGTCAACCACGCCCTAACATGGTTAACATACAAGTCAGGTCTAGGTTCAAGTAGTGCACATAAGTTTACACATAAGCTAACAGGTTACGAATACGTAATGATCATGGCAAACACGTAGAACACATTTAACATGTTAACAGTCAAATGCACATAATGTCCAAACTTGTGCGACTTAGATGATTGGGCTGTTATGGTTGTGCAGGCCCAATCATCTTGTGCGATCCAAAAGGTGAAGCCCAATAACAACCGGCCCAACCTGTTGTGCGTCCAGCACAACCTTGTGCGACTCACAACGGGTTGTGCGATTGAAAACATACCCGGCCCAAAACATGCAATCCAAAACCTATACGGCCCAAACATACAAACAGAACATCAACTTGTGCGGTCCAGTTACACTTGTGCGATCCAACATAACTTGTGCGACCGGGGTTTTGGGCTATTCGGCCCAACAACTTAAACATTTAAGTGGCTCAACATCTTGTGCGACTCACAAGATGTTGTGCGCTTATGCTTAAATAGGTTGTACAGCGTGTTTAAACAGTTGCACCCTAACACCTCATAGCTTGTGCGACGGGCTTGTGCAACTAGCCTTGTGCGACCGGCTTGTGCGACTAGCCTTGTACGATTAGTTGTAATTTCCATAATTCATGCAATTTAGTTATAATCATCAAACAGTTTCCAATTTCTTATACATTCGATCAAATCAACACTAACAGTTTCAAATCATACAATAATCGATCAAACTAGGGTTTTAACATCAAATTGCTATGAACCCTAATCATATTCAAAACATAAACAACAACCATAACATTTAAACACATTAACACGGCTCATGTTCTTGATTACTAGCATGCATCCTAACATAACAACACAACAAAATCATCCGCATATACTTTCATAACAGCCGATTGTCATGCATTCGGTTCTAGATCAACATTACATCACATAATTATCAAACCCTATATTGATCTACACATACTACACATGTGAGCCGATACACAAGAACACCAATCTCATCGATTTGCATTATAATCAATCATATATCATCCCTAAATCATCATGTAGAATATATAGATCACAACATCATCTAACATACAATCAATAGTGAGATACTAACCGGTTAGAGGGTAGAACAAGAGTTGATCCGAGCAAGAAAGCTTTGAGGAGAGGGGATGTTTCCGTCGACTTCGAGAAGAGAGAAAGAGAGAGTAGGGTTTGTGTGTTATGTGTTTTTGCAAACAATGAGGAAGCAAAACCTCATAAGGGTTAGGTGTGGATATAAATAGAGGAGTGGGCCGAACCCTTGCATGGGTTGCCCTTGGTTTCGAGTTCAAAGGGTGTGGGCCGAGAATGGTGTGCCCAAAAGGGCTTGTGCGATTGGACTTGTGATCCATCTTAGAAAATATGCAAACACATTTACAATACAACTACATACACATAGCATTCAAATTCATAATATCTCATTAGAAACAACATATCAAGTAATCACATAACGTTCAAAACATGTTACATCAAACACAAAGATAGGTTCTGAAATACGAGTTGTCACATCATCCCCAAGTTGAAAGAAATTTCGTCCTGAAATTTAGCACGCAGTTACTGAGGATGCTAGTTAGGTTGCGTGGTTTCCTGGTTTTCCTGGGGTGTCACATCCTTCCCCCGTTGGTTTGGAATTTCGTCCTGAAATTCTGCAGTAGCTTTAGCCTCAGTAGTGGTTTCGCTTTTCTCAAACAACTGGGGATACTTGTCTTTCATTTGGTCTTCTCGTTCCCAGGTAAACTCTGGGCCACGAAGGGAGTTCCAACGAACTAGAACAATGGGTATTCTGGTGCGTTTGAGAACCTTAACGTCTCAGTCTGTAATCTCTACTGGTTCCTCGACGAATCGCAACTGATCCTCGATAGTGAGTTCCTTGAGAGGAACTATGAGGGTTTCATCTGACAGACACTTCTTCAGATTTGACACATGGAATACGTTGTGAACTCCACTGAGTTCTTCAGGTAGATTCAGTCTGTAGGCCACCTTGGCAATTCTCTTAGTGATTTCGAAGGGTCCAACATAACGTGGATTTAGCTTGCCTCGTTTACCAAAATGAATCACACCTTTCCAAGGTGAAACTTTAAGTAGCACTCGATCCCCAACCTGGAACTCGAGTGGTTTCCTGCGCTTATCAGCATAGCTTTTCTGATGGTCACGAGCTACCGCCATTCGTTGTCGTATTTGGGCAATCTTTTCTATTGTGTCGACAACGAGTTCTGGGCCAGTGATTTGGCTATCACCAACTTCTGCCCAGCATAAGGGTGATCGGCATTTTCGTCCATACAACGCCTCGAACGGAGCAGCCTGGATGCTAGTGTGGTAACTGTTGTTATACGAAAACTCCACTAATGGTAGATGCCTTTCCCAACCGTTACCAAAGTTGATAACACATGCTCGAAGCATGTCTTCAAGAGTTTGGATGGTGCATTCAGACTGCCCATCCGTCTGTGGATGATATGCTGTGCTCATGTCTAGACGCGAGCCAAAGGATTTGTGCATCGCTTGCCACAAATCAGAGGTAAAACGTGGATCACGATCGGAAATGATGGAGGTTGGCACCCCGTGCCTCGAAACTACTTCCTTAAGATAGATGTCTGCCAGGGTAGAGAACTTATCTGTTTCCTTGATAGCCAGGAAGTGTGTAGACTTGGTTAGTCGATCCACTATCACCCAAATGGTATCATTTCCTCGTTGAGATCTAGGTAAGCCAGTAACGAAGTCCATGGAAATTTGCTCCCATTTCCATGTCGGGATCTCTGGTTGTTGAAGTAGACCTGATGGCTTCTTGTATTCAACCTTGACCCTAGTACAGGTCAGACATTTACTAACATAGGTCGCTATATTAGCTTTCATGTGGGGCCACCAGTACGTAGCTTTGAGATCGTGGTACATCTTATCAGAACGAGGATGTACTGAGTAACGAGACTTGTGTGCTTCATCCATCACAAGCTCACGTAAATTACCATAAAATGGAACCCAAATGCGCTCCGCTAAGTAGTATACACCGTCTTCCTTTAGTTCTAACCATTTCTCCAATCCTCGCAGGGACTCAGCCCTGATGTTCTCTTCTTTCAATGCTTCGACCTGAGCATCACGAATTTGGGGAGGAAGACTAGAGTGAATGGAAAGCTAAAACGTACCTACACGCTTAGGTTTGGCTTCCTTACGACTAAGGGCGTCAGCCACAACATTGGCTTTGCGTGGATGGTACCTAATTGCGCATTCGTAGTCGTTAAGGAGTTCGACCCATCGACGCTGTCGCATGTTCAACACCTTCTGATCGAAGATATGCTGGAGACTCTTGTGATCAGTGTAAATGGTGCACTTGGTACCGTACAAGTAATGTCTCCATATCTTAAGAGCAAACACCACTGCTCCCAACTCCAAGTCATGAGTAGTGTAGTTCTTTCCGTGAACCTTTAGTCGGCGTGATGCGTAAGAAATGACTTTCTCACGTTGCATCAACACACAACCAAGTCCTTGGATTGACGCGTCACAAGAAACCATGAAATCGTAAGTGCCCTCAGGCAACGAGAGAATAGGTGCGCTACAAAGCTTCGACTTTAGCTACGGAAACGCGGATACTTGAGCATCACCCCAACGGTAGGTGACACCCTTCTGAGTAAGGACGGTAAGAGGCTGCGCAATCTTTGAGAAGTCCTTGATAAACCTTCTATAGTAACCCGCCAAACCCAAGAATTGACGGATTTCAGTTGGAGTTCGAGGTGCAGGCCAATTTCTGATTGAGTCAACCTTGGATGGATCGACGTGAATCCCATCCTTATTAACCATGTGGCGTAGAAAATGGACTTCACGAAGCCATAAGTCGCATTTTGAAAACTTAGCATAAAGCTGCTCTGTTCGAAGAAGTTCCCAAATGAGTCGCAGATGACGCTCGTGTTCCTCCTGACTCTTGGAATAGATCAGGATGTCTTCGATAAACAGAATAACGAACTTATCCAAGTAGGGTTTGCACACTCGGTTCATAAGATCCATGAAGACCGCAGGTGCATTGTCAATCCAAAAGGCATGACCAGAAACTCGTAGTGGCCGTAACGAGTTCTAAAGGCTGTCTTAGAGATGTCCTCGTCTCGGACTCTCAGCTGATGATAGCCCGATCTCAGATCAATCTTAGAGTAAAAGCTCAACCCTTTCAACTGGTCGAACAGATCATTGATACGGGGAAGAGGATAACGATTCTTCACAGTCACCTTGTTGAGTTCGCGATAGTCTATACACATTCGAAAGGTACCGTCTTTCTTCTTCACAAACAAGACTGGAGCTCCCCAGGGCGAAGAGCTAGGACGAATGAAACCTTTGTCCAAGAGCTCTTGTAGTTGCACAGACAATTCTTCTAATTCTGATGGGGCTAAGTGATAAGGTGCACGAGCTATAGGTGTTGCTCCAAGAGCTAGCTCGATTTGAAACTCGACCTGACGATGAGGCGGAAGTCAAGGTAATTCCTCAGGGAATACCTCAGGAAAATCGCGCACAATCGGGATATCGTCTATCTTCTTTTCCTTCGTTGAAGTGTCAATAACGAGGGCTAGAATAGCAGTGTGGCCCTTTCGCAAACACTTCTAGTCCTTAAGGAAAGAGATGATGCTCACAACAGCACCACTCTTGTCACCACGAATAACGAGAGGTTCTTTACCAGAACGAGGGATGCGGACAATCTTCTCCTTACATAGAATCTCTGCTCGGTGATGGGATAACCAATCCATCCCAATGACAATGTCGAAGCTACCAAGTATGATAGGAATAAGGTCGATAGAGAAGGTTTGACCAGCTAACGTGAGATTACAACCCTTAACTATGTGTGTGGCC
Source organism: Helianthus tuberosus (assembly GCA_030545235.1). Classification (NCBI taxonomy): domain Eukaryota; kingdom Viridiplantae; phylum Streptophyta; class Magnoliopsida; order Asterales; family Asteraceae; genus Helianthus; species Helianthus tuberosus. The sequence goes on along the minus strand of JARYGA010046819.1, from coordinate 26,786 downwards.
TCAAGACTTTTACCGTTTGCTAGCTCTACAACATGTTTGGTGTTTAAGGGAATTGGGGTATGCTTAAGCATCTGACTAACTTTTAAGGACACATAACTAGTATCGGCACCCGAATCAAATAAAATAGAAACAAAGAAATCATCCAGTAGGAACTTACCCGTCACAACGTTGGGATCGTTCCTAGCATCACCCTGACCAATCACGAAAGCACGTCCCCTGGCACCATTGCCATCGTTATTACCCCCATTGTTGTTTCCATTTCCTTGGTTGTTGTTGTTGTTGTTGTTCTGATTCTGGTTCAGCTGTGGACAGTTCCTTTTGAAGTGGCCTTTAGCCCCACATTGAAAACACCCTTTATTATTACCCGGTTGTTGCTGATGTTGCTGGTTCTGTGGAGCTTGTTACTGCTGACGATTCTAATTCGTAGGATATGGGCTCCTACAATCCTTTGCTGCGTGACCAGGTTTGTTGCATCTATGACAGCGACCCTTGTTACACGGCCCACTGTGGTGCAAATTACAACGGTTGCACTTAGGTTGATTTCCCTTGTACCCTCCTTGTTGACCAGGGCTCTTGTAGTCGTTAGTCCTTCACTGCTGAGACTGAGACTGAACAGAAGCTGAACCCTTGCTTGAATTTCCATCCCATTTGCGCTTATTGTCGCTAGGAGCATCAGAAGTAGTGGTAGCACTAATACGCTTTGGCAGTCTGTTCTGCTCAACTGCCTGATCAGTGAGGCAGTGGGATAGTCGTATGACCTGCTGAATCGTGAGAAGGTTAGCCGAAGTCACCATACTCTGAATCTCTGGCACTAAACCCTTGATGTAAAGCTCGATACGGTTGCAGGGAGGATCCACCATAGTAGGACACAAAGCAGCTAGTTCATTCGATCTCTTCGTATATGCCTCGATTTCTGACCCCGTCATCTTCAAGTTGTAAAACTCCACTTCCAGCTTATGAATGTTGTCACGATGACAATACTCTTCCTTGATCAGATCCTTGAAGTCGTTCCATGGGGTGGCATTAGCAGCTGCCAACCCTAGCATTTGAACCTGTGCGTTCCACCGCGTAAGCGCACTACCTTCAAGAGTTCCCGTAGCAAACTTCACCCTATTAGCAACAGGGCATTCACACATTTCGAGGACAGATTCGATCTTTTCGAACCAGTGGAGGAGACCTAGAGCTCCTTCTGTACCACTGAAGGTACTAGGACGACAGTCCTTAAAGGTCTTGAACGTACACACGGGAGGTTGAGCATGCTGACCTCCTGCTGGAGCTGCTGCGAGTTCCTCAGCAACTCATTCGTTGATTAGAGCCGTCAGCTAGGCTTGAGTCAAGTTGAGACGTCCACTCATGATCTTCACACCGAAGTAAACACAAGTGAGAAAGGTGTCGCGAAAATGCTTAAGTATGGAATAACAGAAGAGAGCAAGCACACAGTGTTTCAAGCAACAGTTGTTACACTAACTAAGCATACAATGATCAATGCATACAATGATCAATGCACTACTTTAACTAACAGGCAGGCAATAAAAATAAACCATATCGCCTATAGTGTTGAGTCTTGCACGTGGAGCGAAGTGTCGTTGTGGATCGTTGAGTACTGTACAGGTTATAGTCTAGTTTTGTCAAAAACTTTTTTTTTTAAAAACCAAGTTCACTATAACCAATGGCTCTGATACCAATCTGTCACACCCCCAAAATCCACCAGCGGAGTATCACCGCAGGGAGCGTGACATGACCAGGATCAAGCCACCAATCATATTGAACAATGTATTAAAGTAAATATAAAACCAACCAATAATATAATTGGTGTCCAAAACAAATTAACCAAGTTCAAGTCATCAGCGGAAGCATAAAGTTTAAAACCATAAAATAAGTTTAAAAGTTCAAATGTTTAACATGGAACTCAACAGTCCATCTCCCACAACGACCTCACCTTCTCATGCATGCTCCATCTAAGCACTTAACGACCTTCAAGGCATGTAGCAACGAATCAACAACAAAGTTGAGCGAGTTCACAGTTGGTTGTTCATTTTTAAGTTGTTCCAAAAACCATAAGTTATCTTGAAAACCATGAGTTAACCATTTCCTTGTTTCCCAAACCATAACTAGTGGGGGCTACCCCATGTTAACCACTAGACCCGTTATCATATCGACTATTGACTGAAGACATGTTTATGTGCCCTGCGTCAATGTCTATCATCATTGACTAAGTGCCTAGATCCATTAGTCCACTCCCGTCCTCTGCGGCACGGTGTGAGGCTTGTCAAACCTAATAGCGCTATTTAACTAATGACCCGTTCGCCAATGGCCCGACTATTAAGTCGATATAAAAATGAGGGACTTCATGATAGAGTTTTGTCTAGTAAGTTATATGTTGTCATCCTTCCTACGGAGAATGGAGGTACGTAGTCTACCCAAGGAGAATACGCAGATTTAATGTTGTCATCCTTCCCATGGAGGATGAAGGTACATATCCTACCCAAGGAGAATATGCAGGTTTCATATTAGTTCCTTAACCCATTCCCAAACCACTGGGAATCCCATGCCTTGTAGAAAGTGTGAACTCACCTTAGGTTAGCTCGGCCGATAAACAAAAGGTCAATCGAGCTTAGGGCTGGCAATTGGGTACCTGTTAAGACACGATTAGACCTGTTTGACTGAAAAATACACCCTTTGACTTTTTTAATTTTTAAAATAATTAAAATTACAATGTTAGGATCTATCATTTATTCATCTTTGTACATAAAACATAAAACTGTTTTATAAAAATGAAGTAGAAAGTAGTTAAACGAGTCGTAATCATGTTTGAAGCTTATGTTGTGCGCGCCGTCAGAAACCTGTTAAACCTGTTAAGACACGATTTGCCAGCATTCGAGCTGCTAGGGGTCAACCACCCCCTTACATGGTTACCATAGAAGTCAGGTCTAGGTTCAAGTAGTGCACATAAGTTTACACATAAGCTAACAGGTTACGAATACGTAATGATCATGGCAAACACGTAGAACACATTTAACACGTTAACAGTCAAATGCACATAATGTCCAAACTTTTGCGACTTAGATGATTGGGCTGTTATGGTTGTGCAGGTCCATTCATCTTGTGCGATCCAAAAGGTGAAGCCCAATAACAACCGGCCCAACTTGTTGTGCGTCCAGCATAACCTTGTGCGACTCACAACGGGTTGTGCGATTGAAAACATACCCGACCCAAAACACGCAATCCAAAACCTATACGGCCCAAACATACAAACATAACATCAACTTATGCGGTCCAGTTACACTTGTGCGATCCAACATAACTTGTCCGACTGGGGTTTTGGGCTATTTTGACCCAACAGCTTAAACATTTAAGTGGCCCAACATCTTGTGCGATCAGCACAACCTTGTGCAACTCACAAGATGTTGTGCGCTTATGCTTAAATAGGTTGTACAGCGTGTTTAAACAGTTGCACCCTAACACCTCATAGCTTGTGTGACTGGCTTGTGCGACTAGCCTTGTGCGACCGGCTTGTGCGACTAGCCTTGTACGATTAGTTGTAATTTCCATAATTCGTGCAATTTAGTTATAATCATCAAACAATTTCCGTTTTCTTATCCATTCGATCAAATCAACACTAACAGTTTCAAATCATACAATAATCTATCAAACTAGGGTTTTAACATCAAATTCCTATGAACCCTAATCATATTTAAAATATAAACAACAACCATAACATTTAAACACATTAACACGGCTTATGTTCTTGATTACTAGCATGCATCCTAACATAACAACACAACAAATCATCCGCATATACTTTCATAACAGCCGATTGTCATGCATTCGGTTCTAGATCATCATTACATCACATAATTATCAAACCCTATATTGATCTACACATACTACACATGTGAGCCGATACACAAGAACACCAATCTCATCGATTTGCATTATAATCAATCATATATCATCCCTAAATCATCATGTAGAATATATAGATCACAACATCATCTAACATACAATCAATAGTGAGATACTAACCAGTTAGAGGGTAGAACAAGAGTTGATCCGAGCAAGAAAGCTTCGAGGAGAGGGGATGTTGCCATCGGCTTCGAGAAGAGAGAAAGAGAGAGTAGGGTTTGTGTGTTGTGTGTTTTTGCAAACAATGAGGAAGCAAAACCTCATAAGGGTTATGTGTAGGTTTAAATAGAGGAGTGGGCCGAACCCATGCATGGGCTGCTATCACACCCCGAAATTATCAGAGCTGGCGTGACTGGACTGGTATCTTCATTGCACAGCGGAAGCAAAATAAGCTAAGACTTCTAGAAATTGAACGCCCACTAAATACTCGAGTCTCCAATGGTTCTCCTATTCCAACCGTACCTTGTCTTAGAAATGCAACCTGAGAAAGAAACGTGCGAAAAAGTCAACATAAAGTTGAGCGAGTCCATAGTTTGTTTGTAAAAGATTTGAAATAAATCTTTTGAGTTGTGAAAGATTTGAAACATGCGAAAAAGTCAACATAAAGTTGAGCGAGTCCATAGTTTGTTTGTAAAAGATTTGAAATAAATCTTTTGAGTTGTGAAAGATTTGAAATAAATCTTTGGAATAACCGGTTTTTGAAATAGTATTGAGAAAACGAATCAAAAGTCATTTTCTTGCCAAGTTATATGGAAACGTTGTGTTTGTAACACAGTATGTTCATAAAAACCATGTATTTGTAAAGTCTTGTATTTGTAATGTTCGTATAACCGTCAATGCCCACCCTGACTTTGACTCCATACCCGCATAACCCTATGCTTTGAATCTTGTATAAAACATGGTATTTAATTTGTATGAACAAGTATTTCTGGTAAGTATAAAATCCCTGGGATGTAGCAAATAAGGAAAAAGAGATCACCAATGGTTTGCAAGGCCATTGATATCTGTGAAGTGCAAGTAGGAAGACTCAAACCTAGCGGATTTATGCGTTGCGCACAAAGTCACCCCGAGGTCCGTTCTGCTGGGCCTGGGGCTGGGCTCGCTACACCCAGATAGATCTACCGCTCCTGTCCCTCGGTCCTACAATGAGGATTAATGGCCTCAAGTTGCGCCTACCCACTCACATGATCTAAGTAGTAACCCTCCTTAAGCTAACCATACCATGTATAAAGTACTCGTAATCCTTTTGTATGACAATCCCTGGTCTCCCCGACCCAATCCCTGGTCACCCTGACCGAATCCCTGGTCTCCCCGACCAAATCCCTGGTCACCCTGACCGAAAATTATTCACATTTCGAAATAAGCATTTGTTTTGTAAAAACCGGTATGTTTAGTATAAACCTTTCGTAAATCATTTGAGTTCCTCGAAATCCCATCGTAATATGATTTAGAAATACGAGTTTTGCGTTTGTTCAAAACTTTGTATGTTTTTGCAAAACGTGCATGTCTTTCCACCCCGAAAACATTTACAAAAATGTAAAACAGTAAAAAGTGGGGGTTATGAACTCACCTGAATTTCCACGTGCAAAGCTAGCTAATTACGACTCCGTGATGTCGTTTCCAAAATGAGACTCGCTAGCGTGCATTCTACAATATTCCTAACACGGAATATCTAATAAGTTTCTAAATATACGCCGTAACTAAATTACGTGTCGTCGAGCTCTACCGAATCGTTAACCGAACGATTCAACGGTAAGTAGTTAACTTATCGGAAATGATTAAGTCATATTTGATAAGTATTGTTTTATTGTCGATAATACCCAATAAGTCTTGACAAGACTTGATTCTCGAGAGATTTGAAAGTAAATAAATATTTATATCAAAATATATAAATATATTGTTAAGACCGCTTGTCGTCCCGAGAAGTCGTACGTGTATAAAATAATATTTATACGAAAATAATATATGACAAACTCGTATTATATATCGTGTTTCGTATGATCTTTGTCAAAATATCCGTATATGCCGTTTAGGCGTATAAAATAAATATGAAAAGTTATATTTATTTTATAAAAGAATCGCCGTTGGAAGTTTGAAATAAATATATAAAGCTATATTTATTTTATAAAGTGAAGGCGTGTTCGGCGTTTGAACAATATAAATAATTGTATTGATTTCGTAAAAGACTTGTCGACTTTTTGGAGTTTAAAATAAATATAATAACTATATTTATCGTCGTAAATAATTTTCCGAATCGTCGTTTATTGTAAGTTGTAAAGTGTCGTCGAAAGAAGTTTTATATTTGCATTTGTTTTTCTAAAAGTTTACTTGAATCCGAGAGTTTAAAACGCGTTTTATTTTACGGATTTTCTTGAAAAACGGGCAGAGTTTCCTCTGTTTTTGGAATAACCCGACAACACAAGTTGTCGTCATTTTGTCAAAATTCAACAATTTATTCAATAAACAAGCAATATGTATATAATTCTTGTCGAGTATATTAGAATGTAACTAATTTTTAATCGAATCGGATCAAGCTCGTTGTTATGAAATAATAAAACTAGGAAAATAACGAAATATATCGCCGTAAAATCTTTACCAATCCTCGCGTTGAGAAGTTGAGTTGACCGCCTGACCTTGACCGAGTTGACTCGGTTTGACCGAGTCAACTGAACCGAACCGTCTATCCTCGTCGACTGCCTTGCTCGAACCCGTTGACCGAACCAAAACCACACCGGGTCTGACCCGCTGACCTGTTGGCCCGAACCTGAACCACAGTAGATCTGACCCGCTGACCTGAGTCGACTGGGTTGACTCGTTTGAGTAACTTTGATTTGTTGACCACAGCTGACTCGAACCGGAACCGAGACCAAACCGATTCTGATGTTGACCGGAAGTTGACCAGTTGACCCGAGTCTCAAAGATGACCGGTTGACTTATGTTGACCCCAACCGTACCTGAATTCTGACCTGAACCAAGACCCGGTTGACTCTGACCCGATCGTACTTGATGTTGTCCAACTTTAACTAGACCCGAACCCGAATCTTGAACCATGACTGAACATGGTATCACCACCATCACCGATCATCATCATCATCATTATTATCGGAGACACAATCCCTCTGGCCACCACCATGGCCGTCACTTTCACCGCCGTCACCACCCAAACCCCGATCCAACCACGAAAATCACCACCACCGCTACCGTGAGTGGCGTTTGTCGCCGGTGACCCGTCTCCAACCTAATCTCTCTCGATTTCTGACTCTCTGTGCTCGAACCAACAGTCCGACGACACCACCATGCCACCTCAGTCGCTGATTTGGACCGACTGTGGGTGGTTGTTGTCACACCCCGACCACGTGTAACATACAAAACGTGGCGGAAACGTCGGGGAGTGTTGTAACAGAATTAATGTTTCATAACCATGGATACCAAAAAGTGTTTCGTTTTATTAAACATTGAATAATTACATCGTCTGGAAATCTAAATACACAATTTAAATATAATCTATCATTGTTATTTAGTCACTAAGGCCTTGTCCAGTCCTATGTGAGCATGCATCCTATCAATCGATATCTTTCAACAATACCTGAAACATATGTGAAAACGAGGTCAGCAAAGAAATGCTGGCGAGTACATAGGTTTTGTGAAAATAAGATTCATGACTTCTGTTTAAGAAAATGTTTAGTCATGAACCTTGTAATTTGCTTTGTCTTTGTAAATCATTTGAAAAATAATAAGTTCAGATGATATGTATAAATAAGAGAATAATGCATGATTAAATGAATAACCATGTAAAATGAGTTTGTAAAAGTTAAGTTGTTTGTACAACAATATATTGTGAAAAGTATGTTATTTGTACCAGCGGCGTATCCACCATGCTTGTATCATATTACACACGCCTCGTTACTTAATCACTTACACAAACCAAACCAACAATGTAAGATGTCTACGTTTAAACCAACTTCCAAATGTATTGAAATAATATGTTAAAATGTTCATGTCAAGATGTAAATCATGTTATGTATAACCAATGTCAAAAGTGTTTGTGTCAAATGTAAACCATGTAATGTGTAACCAAAATGATATGTATGGCTAGTGAAATGCATCAACTAAACCATAGGAGAAACGCACAAAACAAAGTATTGAAGTAAAACTTGGTTTAAATCAATACTATGTTTCGTGGAAATGCATGATCAAATGTAAATCATGTCCAAATGTTTACCCAATCGTTAAAACATTTTTTGAAATCGTTCAAATCGTTCTTGTTGTTTTAATCGTTCAAATCGTTCTTATTTTAATTGTTCAAATCGTTCTTGTTTTAATCGTTCAAATCGTTCTTGTTTTAATTGTGAAACTACTTTATGGTCGATTTTCTAATAACATTCAAACCTTCTTGACTCGTTCATCGTTCCAACTCGTTCTCGTTCTTAACAAACCCTTACCGAAGGGTAAATTAATAATTACAGATTCAGTCATTACCCAAAATACCCACACATAACCATGGGTATAGAGAATAACGGGATTTGTCAGATCCTATGGTACCATAACCTAATACTGGTCGGCTTGATCATTGCTAATGAATGTCATTGGTTATGTAACTACAACCAACAAGTTCGTTCACATTATTGAAATCGTTCTTGAAATCATTGTAATTGTTTTTGAAACCATTGTAATCGTTCTTGAAACCATTGTTATCGTTCTTGAAACCACATGGTAATTGTTTTTGAAACCATTGTAATCGTTCTTGAAATCATTGTTAAAACATTTAGCACATATGAGTCACCCCAAAACAGTTGAAAACAGTAAAAGAGGGGAATAATGTACTCGCCTGAGAATGCTTAGAGGTCTTGAACAACAACCAAACAAAGCTAGAGGGAGCACGGAATCAGTCGGCAATCTAAAACTATATAAATAAACCGGACTTAAATCGGGAGATCGGATAGGATGAGGGTTCGTAAACCAAACGAGTGTGGAGACTCGTATAATATGGTTTAACAAAGCCTACATACTAAATGAAACCTTACATAAGTGTTTTCGACCCATTACGACTCGTTTAGGTAGCTTATGCTACTTTAACGCGTCGTTCGCGTGAAACGCGTTCGGACTGCCTAACTAGTCCTATGACAAGTAGAATATGCCTAAACATGTTACATAATCAGTTATGTGATAAAGGTTTAGGTTACATATGCTTAGTTACCAATTAGACATGAAAAGGGTATTCTGGTAATTTACCTAAGGCATATAAACTACCTATCATACAACTACTCAAACGATGTGACCATAGGGTATAACCTCGGAAGGTTATTCCCTACCTACTCTGGTCACCTAATGTGTTTGGTCGGATCCTAAAGATCGACCAAATGGGACAGGTTCGAGGTATAAGCGATTTATTAGATCGCTTACCCTACGACCCTAGACAACGTGGAAATCAGTAGGCATAGTCCCAAGGGACTATAACCAACGTGATTACACTCACGTTGCGAAGTTCAAACGAACTTCGCATTGACCATAAACTGGTCAATGTAGAAAGTCAAACAAAGTTTGACTTTCAGACTCGAGAGACTCGAAAAGCAATAAAAGAACGAAAGAATACTTACGAAGGGTCCCCGAATGCTAATTTCGATTCAAAAATCTCAGGTATGAAACAATAGTTTCAACTTAGAGTTTCTCAAATCAAAATTCTTGTAAGTTTTGCAATGGGGTGGATGGGTATTTATAGGAATACCCGAACTGTTAGGATCGTTTCTTGGAAAATGTGATCGAATCTTGTGCGTACATGTGTTGGAATGTTATGTTGACTAAAAATGGGTTCTTATCAGCTGACTAGACAAGTGTGAGTGTGTGGTGGAGGATTAAACAGCTGCAAACTGCTGTTAAATGCAGTTAATCTGGTCAGAAGGTCGGAAGCGGCCCGCTTCAGGATGTGCAGAAACTCAGGCGGGCCGCCTGGGAGTTGCAGATCAGAAATAAGTTTAAGAATACAGTTTCAGTCCCTGCATGTGTTTAAGGCCATTCCCGACACTTCTAAGGCCCGTAAAGCCAACTTTAAGGCCCTAAAATGTTGCCTAAACATTGTGGACATGAAACATGCTCAGAAATATGTCGGATGTTGGTTCGTTTGGTCGTACGAACGCGATGTTCGCTTAATTACGACGGAATGTGCACAAGCGCGAAAAACGATCCAAATGACGTGACGAATGGATTTTTCTTATGCCGAACACTAAAATAAAATATTTTAGTGCTTACATAAATTTTTGGATGTCCGGATGTATTCAGAACGTAAGTTATGCGCGAAAATGCAAACTTGTGCACTTTTTGACACTTTTAGTCCCTGAATGACCCAAAAGTTTATTTTAGCACACCGAACCCCTCAAAGCCTATTTCTAAGCTATGTAAAGGATATTTATGGTATGTTTAAATGATGGCCATGTTCCGAAATGTCTGTTCCAGTACGAATCGTCATACTTTCGCAGTTTGTCAAGTTTAGTCCCTGTAAGCGAATTAATTTCTTTTTGCCATACCAAAGCCTTCAAAACTTATTTCTAAGTTATGTAAAGGTTATTTAAGGTATGTTAAGCCTATGTCACTATTCTGGAGTGTTTGTTGCATTAAACTGGTTATATTTACGCATTAGTGCGCGTATAACCTTCCAGAAAGCGATTTAGAGCTTGAAATCGAACAAGAGTTGATATGTGTAAACGATAGACATATTTTTTACAAATCCCAAGTATGAAATATAATATTTCATTGGTTCGGTATTTGTTTGATGGCCGTGGAGGCACAGGTGTTACAGTCTCCCCTACTTTAGGAAATTTCGTCCCGAAATTTAATCAGATGAAACTTGTGAGAGCTTGAAAACATGAAGTTGAAAAGATCAAACAACGTTGGTTAGGGTTCTGAACTTCTAGTAACTTTAATAACATCATGCTTGCAATGTAAGAGGGATACTTATATACAAGTATATGAAGCGTCATTGGTGCGTCCACCGTACCTCCATTACATCGTTCTCATTTTGTTATTGTTGTCACTATCGGTTCTTACACATAATAAATATTACTGGTTTTCTGTGCACTAAATTTCATAATTATGTACGCGTCCATAATTAGACAATTCCTTGCATAGTTCACACAGTCTATTTTATAATGTGTAGGGGAAAACCAAATGAACAATCCTGTGATGAGTGTGACTAGACCGCCATAGAGTCCTTTTAATTAAATCAATAAATGATCTAAATAGACTATCAAGGAGTCTGTTCAGCTACATCACTAGATGTCGTTCTTTAACCAAATTGTGAATCAATCTTTTAGACTAGACCACTCAAGGGTCTCTCATCCAATCATGGAATGGTACTATATAACCCAAGGGTCTTAACTACTACGTAGAAGCCCATAAGGATTTAAGGTAGTACCTTTTGAATATCCTTCTATGAATCCCTCATATAAAGATATGAAAGATTCTATGAGGATTTGAAAATCGTATCACACAAAAACATAGAGGAGAACACATAAACACATATCACATAATCGCATAATCGCATACTCGTATAATTGTTTAATTTGACCTTTAAATTTGTTATCTTTGGACACGGGTATTTAAAGCATACAAGGAATCAAATCCTTAATTACAGCAATTTGGATGGATCCACATGAATACCCTGCTTGTTGACTACATAACCCAAAAACTGAACTTATTTAAGCCAAAATTTCCTCTTGGAGGATTTAGCGAAAAGTTTGTTCCTTCTTTAGGGGTTCCAATGTCAACGAAGGTGTTGATCGTGATCGGCTCGGGACATGAATAGATCAAGATGTCATTAATAACAACAATGACGAACTGATCCAAATAAGACTTGCAGACTCTATTTATTAAGTCCATGTAGATGGCTGGAGCATTTGTCAACCCAAAAGGCATGACTGTAAACTCGTAATGGCCATACTTCGTGCAGAAAGCCGTTTTGGGAATATCTTCTTCGAGAATACGAAGTTGATGATACCCAGAATGCAAATCGATCTTGGAAAAGCATGAAGTACCCTGCAGATGATCGGAGAGATCATTGATTTAAGGTAGGGGATATCGATTCTTGATGGTAAGCTTATCAAGCTTACGATAATCGATACTAATTCGAAAAGATCCATCTTTCTTTTTCACAAAGAGGGCAAGAGTTTTCCCCAAGGTGAAAAGTTTGGACGGATGAATCCTTTATCAGACAACTCTTGAAGCTGTTTTGATAATTCTTGCATCTCGAACGGTGCAAGACGATAAGATACTTTAGATTTAAAAGAAACAAGTGTTTGAGGTTCTTAGGGAGATCACAAGTGATCATAAAAGTGACAGAACCACACGAGTAGTTTTGTCTTTGTGTTGACATCATAAGGTTGGATCAAACATTCATACAATTGCATTAGTTGAAGAAAATAAAAACTACAAATTTTTATTTATATAACAACCACATTGTCTTTAAATGTTCCAAGATAACAACCAGAGGAATACAAAATACTAATCGTTCATCGCTGCATCGTTAATTAACTCATTGATGTTAAACACTCGACCACGTGCTGGATTCACATTGACGTTCGCATTCGGGTTTGCGTTAGCATTTGCATTCACCAGTCTTGGGCAGTTGTGGCGGAAGTGACCAATCTCTCCGCAGTTGAAACATGAACCCAGTGGGAATCTCGCTGCATTCCCTTGAACCGGAGCTTGAACCTGAGCAGCCTGATTTTGTCCCAAACGACAAACATAGGCCAAATGCCCAAGTTTACCACACGTCGTGCATTGCCAGCAAGCTTGTTGTACCGCGTGATGACCGTTGCAGCGTGCACAATGAGGTGCGGTACCGGCATATGCTTTCTTTGCAGGTGGCTGAGCTGGTGGGTTCCGCGGGTTCTGAGCAGTCTGTGCTGTAACAGCAAAGTTCTGAACACCCTTTTGCTTTCTTGATTTCTTTGACGTCTCACCTTCCTTACCCTTCTTGTTTTGACCTTTCTTGCTATCCTCCTTGTCAGACCCCTGCTTCATACCCTTGTCACCCTTTCTGTGTAACTTATTCTTCCGAATCTGCGACTCAGTCAATGTCGCAGCTAACTCGATCGCCTGACGGAGTGTGGTAGGGCTACTACCAATAAGAATGTCTTGTACCGAGTCAGGTAGGACGTCGATGTACCTTTCGATAGCCTTGTCGAGTGGGGTAACCATTGTCGGGCAAAGCAGACTCAACTCCTCAAACCTATCAGTATACGCCCTGTGCTCACCACTATCTTGCTTCAACTCATCAAATTCCTTCTCCAAAGCTCGCTGCTCATGACGAGGACAGAATTCCCTCATCATAAGGGCCCTAAGTTTAGCCCATGTCTGTGCTAGAGCAACTTCTGCACCACGATCCCTCATAACCCCGTTCCACCATGTGAGAGCCCTCTTCTGAAACACACTCGAAGAAAACTCGACCTTGCGATTGTCAGGACACTGCACGTGGCGGAAAGTATTCTCAATGCTCTCGAACCATTGAAGAAGCCCAGTCGCTCCTTCAGAACCACTAAACTTGAGTGGTTTAGCCTGGTTAAAATCCTTGTATTTGCATGTGACATTGTTGTTGTTGTTGGCTTGGTTCCATTGAGCAAAGAGGTTTGGGAATTGAGCAGCCATTTGCTGCGCAATGATTTCTGCCAATTCGGCAGTCGCTATCTGGCTTTCGCGTCGAGGAGGCATTCTAAAAGAGGAAACATGAAAGGAAACGAGTGAGAGAATTAGACGAAAAGAATGAGATGAAACAAATCTGATGAAAGCAAGGATAGTGGTCATTTGTTTGTTACAACAAAGCAACAACCGACACACAGTGACTAATCAAAGTAAATGAGTCAAAAATAATGTATCGCGAAGACATGCTCGCCTATAAGTGAACACTCATCCCAAGAATTCCCAGGTAAGCACAACTGGTCTCGCGTCTGATGAGATGTATACGAAGTACTTGCCTAGACAGAAAACCCAGAATACAGGCATTCACCCTTCCAGTTTGCACGTGTTCACATTATTTAAAACCCAAAACTTTGCCGAGATTTTGAAAATTCAAAGGGGTTCAAAACCATATAACAGAGGGTTCAAAACCTTGTAATCAATCATCCTAGAACAGATGATTAGTTTTCAAAGCGGTTTTGAAATTTATGTTCTTGTTGTGGTCGTCGCCTAAGGATAGGTGACGGTATTGTTTTATGACTAAACGCAAGTAAACTCGCGTTAGGGTCCTAAGAAGGTTATAGACTAGGTTAAAGCATTACTAATAACCTAATTCCCTATAACCATTGGCTCTGATACCATCTTTTCTGTCACACCCCGACCACGTGTAACATACAAAACGTGGCAGAAACGTCGGGGAGTGTTGTAACAGAATTAATGTTTCATAACCATGGATACCAAAAAGTGTTTCGTTTTATTAAACATTGAATAATTACATCGTTTGGAAATCTAAATACACAATTTAAATATAATCTATCATTGTTATTTAGTCACTAAGGCCTTGTCCAGTCCTATGTGAGCATGCATCCTATCAATCGATATCTTTCAACAATACCTGAAACATATGTGAAAACGAGGTCAGCAAAGAAATGCTGGCGAGTATATAGGTTTTGTGAAAATAAGATTCATGACTTCTGTTTAAGAAAATGTTTAGTCATGAACCTTGTAATTTGCTTTGTCTTTGTAAATCATTTGAAAATAATAAGTTCAGATGATATGTATAAATAAGAGAATAATGCATGATTAAATGAATAACCATGTAAAATGAGTTTGTAAAAGTTAAGTTGTTTGTACAACAATGTATTGTGAAAAGTATGTTATTTGTATAAAATGTTATATGTCATAAATTGAAATGATTCAAATAACGCTACGATATGTATACCATACAAACACTTATATATAGGAAGTACCAGCGGCGTATCCACCATGCTTGTATCATATTACACACGCCTCGTTACTTAATCACTTACACAAACCAAACCAACAATGTAAGATGTCTATGTTTAAACCAACTTCCAAATGTATTGAAATAATATGTTAAAATGTTCATGTCAAGATGTAAATCATGTTATGTATAACCAATGTCAAAAGTGTTTGTGTCAAATGTAAACCATGTAATGTGTAACCAAAATGATATGTATGGCTAGTGAAATGCATCAACTAAACCATAGGAGAAACGCACAAAACAAAGTATTGAAGTAAAACTTGGTTTAAATCAATACTATGTTTCGTGGAAATGCATGATCAAATGTAAATCATGTCCAAATGTTTACCCAATTGTTAAAACATTTTGTGAAATCGTTCAAATCGTTCTTGTTGTTTTAATCGTTCAAATCGTTCTTGTTTTAATTGTTCAAATCGTTCTTGTTTTAATCGTTCAAATCGTTCTTGTTTTAATTGTGAAACTACTTTATGGTCGATTTTCTAATAACATTCAAACCTTCTTGACTCGTTCATCGTTCCAACTCGTTCTCGTTCTTAACAAACCCTTACCAAAGGGTAAATTAATAATTACAGATTCAGTCATTACCCAAAATACCCACACATAACCATGGGTATAGAGAATAACGGGATTTGTCAGATCCTATGGTACCATAACCTAATACTGGTCGGCTTGATCATTGCTAATGAATGTGATTGGTTATGTAACTACAACCAACAAGTTCGTTCACATTATTGAAATCGTTCTTGAAATCATTGTAATTGTTTTTGAAACCATTGTAATCGTTCTTGAAACCATTGTTATCGTTCTTGAAACCACATGGTAATTGTTTTTGAAACCATTGTAATCGTTCTTGAAATCATTGTTAAAACATTTAGCACATATGAGTCACCCCAAAACAGTTGAAAACAGTAAAAGAGGGGAATAATGTACTCGCCTGAGAATGCTTAGAGGTCTTGAACAACAACCAAACAAAGCTAGAGGGAGCACGGAATCAGTCGGCAATCTAAAACTATATAAATAAACCGGACTTAAATCGGGAGATCGGATAGGGTGAGGGTTCGTAAACCAAACGAGTGTGGAGACTCGTATAATATGGTTTAACAAAGCCTACATACTAAATGAAACCTTACATAAGTGTTTTCGACCCATTACGACTCGTTTAGGTAGCTTATGCTACTTTAATGCGTCGTTCGCGTGAAACGCGTTCGGACCGCCTAACTAGTCCTATGACAAGTAGAATATGCCTAAACATGTTACATAATCAGTTATGTGACAAAGGTTTAGGTTACATATGCTTAATTACCAATTAGACATGAAAAGGGTATTCTGGTAATTTACCTAAGGCATATAAACTACCTATCATACAACTACTCAAACGATGTGACCATAGGGTATAACCTCGGAAGGTTATTCCCTACCTACTATGGTCACCTAATGTGTTTGGTCGGATCCTAAAGATCAACCAAATGGGTCGGGTTCGAGGTATAAGCGATTTATTAGATCGCTTACCCTACGACCCTAGACAACGTGGAAATCAGTAGGCATAGTCCCAATGGACTATAACCAACGTGATTACACTCACGTTGCGAAGTTCAAACGAACTTCGCATTGACCATAAACTGGTCAATGCAGAAAGTCAAACAAAGTTTGACTTTCAGACTCGAAAAGCAATAAAAGAACGAAAGAATACTTACGAAGGGTCCCCGAATGCTAATTTCGATTCAAAAATCTCAGGTATGAAACAATAGTTTCAACTTAGAGTTTCTCAAATCAAAATTCTTGTAAGTTTTGCAATGGGGTGGATGGGTATTTATAGGAATACCCGAACCGTTAGGATCGTTTCTTGGAAAATGTGATCGAATCTTGTGCGTACATGTGTTGGAATGTTATGGTGACTAAAAATGGGTTCTTATCAGCTGACTAGACAAGTGTGAGTGTGTGGTGGAGGATTAAACAGCTGCAAACTGCTGTTAAATGCAGTTAATCTGGTCAGAAGGTCGGAAGCGGCCGCTTCAGGATGTGCAGAAACTCAGGCGGGCCGCCTGGGAGTTGCAGATCAGAAATAAGTTTCAGAAATTACAGTTTCAGTCCCTGCATGTGTTTAAGGCCATTCCCGACACTTCTAAGGCCCGTAAAGCCAACTTTAAGGCCCTAAAATGTTTCCTAAACATTGTGGACATGAAACATGCTCAGAAATATGTCGGATGTTGGTTCGTTTGGTCGTACGAACGCGATGTTCGCTTAATTACGACGGAATGCGCACAAGTGCGAAAAACGATCCAAATGACGTGACGAATGGATTTTTCTTATGCCGAACACTAAAATAAAATATTTTAGTGCTTACATAAATTTTTGGATGTCCGGATATATTCAGAACGTAAGTTATGCGCGAAAATGCAAACTTGTGCACTTTTTGACACTTTTTGTCCCTGAATGACCCAAAAGTTTATTTTAGCACACCGAACCCCTCAAAGCCTATTTCTAAGCTATGTAAAGGATATTTATGGTATGTTTAACTGATGGCCATGTTCCGGAATGTCTATTCCAGTACGAATAGTCATACTTTCGCAGTTTGTCAAGTTTAGTCCCTGTAAGCGAATTAATTTGTTTCTGCCATACCAAAGCCTTCAAAACTTATTTCTAAGTTATGTGAAGGTTATTTAAGGTATGTTAAGCCTATGTCACTATTCTGGAGTGTTTGTTGCATTAAACTGGTTATATTTACGCATTAGTGCGCGTATAACCTTCCAGAAAGCGATTTAGAGCTTGAAATCGAACAAGAGTTGATATGTGTAAACGATACAAATATTTTTTACAAATCCCAAGTATGAAATATAATATTTCATTGGTTCGGTATTTGTTTGATGGCCGTGGAGGCACAGGTGTTACAGTTGTGGCCGGCCGGTGACCTCCGGTTGTCGGAATCACGAAGATCGGAGGGGGTGTTTCACCGGTAATGGAGATCGAGAGGGGAAAGTGGAGGTGCTGGGGGTCTGATGTATTGAACTCGAGAGGGGGGGGGGGGTGTGAGGTCTGTGGATGTTGTTTGTGAAGAGGAGAAGGTTTTATGTAAGTGTGTTTGAACTCTAGTTGCAGACAAAAGAGATTGAGAGGAGTAAGGTTTCTTATGAAGAGGTCTTAGGATCTCATGTAGATTTTGACAAGATTTGTAAGATTTAGTAAATATTTTGCTTAGATTTTAGTAAAGATTTTGTAGAGATTTCCTAGATTTAGGAAAGATTTACAAGAAAAAAAAATCTTGTAATAAAGATCTAATATATTATGTGCGGGTTTAGGCTTGTGGGTGGTGGGCTTGGGCCCACAAGCCCATCACATGTGCTAGTGGCCCGTACTTCCTACAAGACCCGTTGTCAAAACCTGAACTCCGTTTAACGTCAAAAATTAAAATACAAAAATACGGTTGGTAGTCGTTGTTTGTGCGTTCGTGCGTCGATAACGGTAATAATTGCGAAAAATTATATCGTTGCCGTCTTTAATTCGCTTTCTGATCCGGTTTCGAATGTAGTCCCTAAAATTTTACTACGGAGCTAAATATAGCGTCAAATGTAAGTTTCGAAGGTGACAGGCGTCTCCGTCGCTTCCGTTTTGTTGCCGATGCGTTTCATGTTATCGCGTTTTTAGTTCACGTTTTTGTGTCGCACAGAAGCCCAATAAATTCACAAATTTTATTTCGTACACATAAAATATTCGTGTAACATCCATACTTGTCGGCGTTGTCAGTATTTTGTACGGCATCAGTTCGTTGTCGCGTAGTATTCAGCCGACTCTCCGTCAATCACCATACGCGCACTGTAAAGTCCGATAAACGTTCCTAGGCATTCCAATGCCTAATTAAGTTAATTTACGCTGTAAACACTATTTATTATCGCGTTAATCACTCGTTAATCATGTAATTAAGAGCCGTAAATCACCGGTTGTCACATTCTCCCCCTGTTACAGAAATTTCATCCTCGAAATTTAGACTATGTTATCTCCTCAGAATTGTGTTGTTCGCAGGTAAGTCCGAATAATAACAAAGTGAATGACCGCGTAATCGAAACAAGATTTATTTGAATCATGTGCATTTAATGACATTCCTCGACAATAAGAACCCAATGGTTTACAATAAATGTGTTTCAGCAAATCGATGTCAAAGGAAACAAGTCGTATAGATACAGTCACTAGTGTGACTAAGTCAACAGGGATCCAACAATGAACAGGAACTTCGACCAATCGAATTCCATATGAACGTTTATAACATGTAAATGAGTTCTAGAAGCATTAATATCCACTGGATGAACTTAGAATCAACAATCTCAAATATAATAGTTTGCATGAAACGCTCGACCGTGATCAGCACAAGCTGCAAGTTACACCGACGCCACAAGGTGTCGCAATGAATGAAACAATTCAATAATGGGGGTGATCGAACAAGTATCACCTGTGTTTTGCATGAAACGCTCAATCATGATTAGCCCAAGCTACAAGTTTGTACTGACACCACAAGGTGTCGTAGTGATTCAAATAATTCAATAATAGCGGTGATCAAACAAATTCACCGTGTTTGAAATCAAATGAAAGCGTAATAAAGTGAATCTGAAAGTTTGTTTCAAATGACATCATAGGATTTTCAATTGAAATTTGAACATTAAAGAAATAATGTTTTCGATCGAAAGTGAAGAAGCAATGAATGTCGCAAAGCATTCGATCGATGTTGAAAGAACCGTTACGAGGTACACCGGAATATGAAATGAATTTGTGTACCATTGTCTTAACACACGATTGTGTTAAGACTGCTTTAATATGATAATTCAAAGCGAATTTAAAACAAATTAATACAAAAATAATTAAATCCGTGCATGAGACGCGTAAACGAGTTTAGCGCAAGCTTCAAGTTAATGAATACACCACCACAAGGTGTCGAAATCAACAAATAACTTATTGGGGTCGTAGATCAAACAAGTCTACTACGACTCGGAACAAATGAAACTCTTGTTAAAACGAATTTGAATATGATGTCTTCAGTACATCATATGGTATCTTGAATTGAGTATGTGTATTGCAGAAGTTCAAACAATCGAACTTGGGTTTAGCGCAATCCGACAATAAATATATGTATTGACAAGAAAACCTTAGGCATGGTTACAACGAAAAACCATGTATGTAACTTGTAAAGAAATGATCGTGATACAATGACCATTAAGAGGAGTAGAGATACGAAAATCTACTCAGTAAGTGTGAAATTCGAAATTTCAATAAAAGAAATTTGAGGACTTTACCTGGGGTTTCGTGTGACGACCAATTGTTAGGTGACATTACCATGGAATGTCGAACATAGCGTATTCGTCGTTAGTTAGGTAGGGGGGATGCGGAGACAATCGTCTTCTCCCTGGTGTGATTCGTGTCGTTGCAGGATCGCGTGACAAGTTGTCGTTTCCTGATCGTTAGTTCTCCTGCTGAAAGGGATCTAGCATTGTCGTTAAATTTGCGTCATCGTTCCTTCTCAAAGGCCTCGCCTCGATAGTCGTATGTGTCGTACTTCAACCTTCGTTGATGTATAACTTAAGTTTCATGTATACCTGTGCACTAGCGTTGTGTGCCGCGTAGAAGGTGATGTACCCCGACATCCGTTGACGTAGAAATTGAGTTCCATATATTCTCGTGCGCTAGTGTTTCGTTTTGCGTAGTATGTGATGTACTCCGACATCCGTTGACGTAAAATTGAGTTGCATGTATTCTTGTGCACTCGTTTTGTTATGCGTAGGCTGCCTGCTCGGGAAGTTAAAATATCACAGACAATATGGATAATAATGTGTGCCCGAGTTAATATTCGCGGTTCCTACGTGATGACCTTTAATAAACACACACATGCGCAAATAATCAATCATATAATCCAATAAATATGTTAGTCACCAATAAGCAATCAAGTAATTCCCCTAGTCCCACTAGTCTATCCTCCCAGTCTCTCAGACTGAACTTCCTAGTCGCACTAGACTATCCTCCCAGCCTCTCAGACTGAATCTCCTAGTCTCTCAGACTACCTTCCCAGCCTCTCAGACTGACTTCCTGGTCTCTCAACCAGATCTAGCCACCCGGGTGAATTCCCTGTTCCGAAGGTCTTAAATGCATGTTTCCTAAACTCTCAGAGTGTGGTGTACTGTATGTAATTGTTTTGTGTACCGCGTATAAAACATCACAATAGCGTATGTTTGAAAACAAAATTTTGACTATTTGCTTTTCGGCAACGGTTGGAGACCATATTCGAGTACTAGGCGTTCTGTATGTATTCAAAGTCATAATAGTCTAAGTTCCCAGAGGAAAGTGAGGTTAGAGCCTAGGTATCACAACAGGAACCTAATTCGCTGTAACCTATAGCTCTGATACCAATCTATCACACCCCGAAATTATCAGAGCTGGCGTGACTGGACTGGTATCTTCATTGCACAGCGGAAGCAAAATAAGCTAAGACTTCTAGAAATTGAACGCCCACTAAATACTCGAGTCTCCAATGGTTCTCCTATTCCAACCGTGCCTTGTCTTAGAAATGCAACCTGAGAAAGAAACATGCGAAAAAGTCAACATAAAGTTGAGCGAGTCCATAGTTTGTTTGTAAAAGATTTGAAATAAATCTTTTGAGTTGTGAAAGATTTGAAATAAATCTTTGGAATAACCGGTTTTTGAAATAGTATTGAGAAAACGAATCAAAAGTCATTTTCTTGCCAAGTTATATGGAAACGTTGTGTTTGTAACACAGTATGTTCATAAAAACCATGTATTTGTAAAGTCTTGTATTTGTAATGTTCGTATAACCGTCAATGCCCACCCTGACTTTGACTCCATACCCGCATAACCCTATGCTTTGAATCTTGTATAAAACATGGTATTTAATTTGTATGAACAAGTATTTCTGGTAAGTATAAAATCCCTGGTATGTAGCAAATAAGGAAAAAGAGATCACCAATGGTTTGCAAGGCCATTGATATGTGTGAAGTGCAAGTAGGAAGACTCAAACCTAGCGGATTTATGCGTTGGGCACAAAGTCACCCCGAGGTCCGTTCTGCTGGGCCTGGGGCTGGGCTCGCTACACCCAGATAGATCTACCGCTCCTGTCCCTCGGTCCTACAATGAGGATTAATGGCCTCAAGTTGCGCCTACCCACTCACATGATCTAAGTAGTAACCCTCCTTACGCTAACCATACCATGTATAAAGTACTCGTAATCCTTTTGTATGACAATCCCTGGTCTCCCCGACCCAATCCCTGGTCACCCTGACCGAATCCCTGGTCTCCCCGACCAAATCCCTGGTCACCCTGACCGAAAATTATTCACATTTCGAAATAAGAATTTGTTTTGTAAAAACCGGTATGTTTAGTATAAACCTTTCGTAAATCATTTGAGTTCCTCGAAATCCCATCGTAATATGATTTAGAAATACGAGTTTTGCGTTTGTTCAAAACTTTGTATGTTTTTGCAAAACGTGCATGTCTTTCCACCCCGAAAACATTTACAAAAATGTAAAACAGTAAAAAGTGGGGGTTATGAACTCACCTGAATTTCCACGTGCAAAGCTAGCTAATTACGACTCCGTGATGTCGTTTCCAAAATGAGACTCGCTAGCGTGCATTCTACAATATTCCTAACACGGAATATCTAATAAGTTTCTAAATATACGCAGTAACTAAATTACGTGTCGTCGAGCTCTACCGAATCGTTAACCGAACGATTCGACGGTAAGTAGTTAACTTATCGGAAATGATTAAGTCATATTTGATAAGTATTGTTTTATTGTCGATAATACCCAATAAGTCTTGACAAGACTTGATTCTCGAGAGATTTGAAAGTAAATAAATATTTATATCAAAATATATAAATATATTGTTAAGACCGCTTGTCGTCCCGAGAAGTCGTACGTGTATAAAATAATATTTATACGAAAATAATATATGACAAACTCGTATTATATATCGTGTTTCGTATGATCTTTGTCAAAATATCCGTATATGCCGTTTAGGCGTATAAAATAAATATGAAAAGTTATATTTATTTTATAAATGAATCGACGTTGGAAGTTTGAAATACATATATAAAGCTATATTTATTTTATAAAGTGAAGGCGTGTTCGGCGTTTGAACAATATAAATAATTGTATTGATTTCGTAAAAGACTTGTCGACTTTTTGGAATTCTAAAATAAATATAATAACTATATTTATCGTCGTAAATAATTTTCCGAATCGTCGTTTATTGTAAGTTGTAAAGTGTCGTCGAAAGAAGTTTTATATTTGTATTTGTTTTTCTAAAAGTTTACTTGAATCCGAGAGTTTAAAACGCGTTTTATTTTACGGATTTTCTTGAAAAGCGGGCAGAGTTTCCTCTGTTTTTGGAATAACCCGACAACACAAGTTGTCGTCATTTTGTCAAAATTCAACAATTTATTCAATAAACAAGCAATATGTATATAATTCTTGTCGAGTATATTAGAATGTAACTAATTTTTAATCGAATCGGCTCAAGCTCGTTGTTATGAAATAATAAAACTAGGAAAATAACGAAATATATCGCCGTAAAATCTTTACCAATCCTCGCGTCGAGAAGTTGAGTTGACCGCCTGACCTTGACCGAGTTGACTCGGTTTGACCGAGTCAACTGAACCGAACCGTCTATCCTCGTCGACTGCCTTGCTCGAACCCGTTGACCGAACCAAAACCACAAGGGGTCTGACCCGCTGACCTGTTGGCCCGAACCTGAACCACAGTAGATCTGACCCGCTGACCTGAGTCGACTGGGTTGACTCGGTTGAGTAACTTTGATTTGTTGACCACAGCTGACTCGAACCGGAACCGAGACCAAACCGATTCTGATGTTGACCATGTTGACCGAAAGTCAGTTGACCCGAGTCTCAAAGATGACCGGTTGACTTATGTTGACCCCAACCGTACCTAAATTCTGACCTGAACCAAGACTCGGTTGACTCTGACCCGATCGTACTTGATGTTGTCCAACTTTAACTAGACCCGAACCCGAATCTTGAACCATGACTAAACATGGTATCACCACCATCACCGATCATCATCATCATCATTATTATCGGAGACACAATCCCTCCGGCCACCACCATGGCCGTCACTTTCACCGCCGTCACCACCCAAACCCCGATCCAACCACGAAAATCACCACCACCGCTACCGTGAGTGGCGTTTGTCGCCGGTGACCCGTCTCTAACCTAATCTCTCTTGATTTCTGACTCTCTGTGCTCGAACCAACAGTCCGACGACACCACCATGCCACCTCAGTCGCTGATTTGGACCGACTGTGGGTGGTTGTGGCCGGCCGGTGACCTCCGGTTGTCGGAATCACGAAGATCGGAGGGGGTGTTTCACCAGTAATGGAGATCGAGAGGGGAAAGTGGAGGTGCTGGGGGTCTGCTGTGTTGAACTCGAGAGGGGGGGGGGGTGTGAGGTCTCTGGATGTTGTTTGTGAAGAGGAGAAGGTTTTATGTAAGTGTGTTTGAACTCTAGTTGCAGACAAAAGAGATTGAGAGGAGTAAGGTTTCTTATAAAGAGATCTTAGGATCTCATGTAGATTTTGACAAGATTTGTAAGATTTAGTAAATATTTTTCTTAGATTTTAGTAAAGATTTTGTAGAGATTTCCTAGATTTAGGAAAGATTTACAAGAAAAAAAAATCTTGTAATAAAGATCTAATATATTATGTGCGGGTTTAGGCTTGTGGGTGGTGGGCTTGGGCCCAGGGCCCACAAGCCCATCACATGTGCAAGTGGCCCGTACTTCCTACGAGACCCGTTGTCAAAACCTGAACTCCGTTTAACGTCAAAAATTAAAATACAAAAATATGGTTGGTAGTCGTTGTTTGTGCGTTCGTGCGTCGATAACGGTAATAATTGCAAAAAATTATATCGTTGCCGTCTTTAATTCGCTTTCTGATCCGGTTTCGACTGTAGTCCCTAAAATTTTACTACGGAGCTAAATATAGCATCAAATGTAAGTTTCGAAGGTGACAGGCGTCTCCGTCGCTTCCGTTTTGTTGCCGATGCGTTTCCTGTTATCGCGTTTTTAGTTCACGTTTTTGTGTCGCACGGAAGCCCAATAAATTCACAAATTTTATTTCGTACACATAAAATATTCGTGTAACATCCATACTTGTCGGCGTTGTCAGTATTTTGTACGGCATCAGTTCGTTGTCGCGTAGTATTCAGCCGACTCTCCGTCAATCACCATACGCGCACTGTAAAGTCTGATAAACGTTCCTAGGCATTCCAATGCCTAATTAAGTTAATTTGCGCTGTAAACACTATTTATTATCGCGTTAATCACTCGTTAATCACGTAATTAAGAGCCGTAAATCACCGGTTGTCACAGCTGCCCTTGGTTTTGAGTTCAAAGGGTGTGGGCCGAGAATGGTGTGCCCAAAAGGGCTTGTGCGATTGGACTTGTGATCCATCTTAGAAACTATGCATACACATTTACAATATAACTACATACACATAGCATTCAAATTCATAATATCTCATTAGAAACAACATATCAAGTAATCACATAACGTTCAAAACATGTTACATCAAACACAAAGATAGGTTCAGAAAATACAAGTTGTCACACTATAAACCCAATCACTCTCTCACCCTCACATGCAAGCACCAATCACCAACCACCATAGCACTGCCATAAACCACGCAACACCGCCACCTCCACAACACCACCACCAAATTGCGAGACAGTTTTAGTGACATGTTTAGCTTTGACAACCCGTACTTTCCGAGGTTAACACCGCTACCTTCGCGATTACTTATTTACGCTCGTATACATTTTTCTTTATATCTCATGTTGTACGATTTAATCAAATACATTTAAATACATAATATATATATATGTGTGTGTGTGTGTGAAATTGTCTATATTTGAAACTTTGTTATACGTAGTTTATTCGGAACCGAAACTTGTCACACGACCCAACCCGATCCCACAACCCAAACCCGATAAATTTATACCCAAACCCCCTCCCACGCGACCCACACTGTGCAGCCCAAGCCACCGGCCCACTTTGGTGGCCCAAAAACCCAAACCTACCTTCCTTTTAATCACGTACGCATGAAAACACTCAAACCCAAACCCTAATTTCAAACTTATCCCTTTGATCGTAGCTCTCTTCTTCTGCCTCTCTGCTGATCGAAGAAGAACAAGGCCAAAATCTTTCGGTTTCAAGCTTATATCGATCCTCATCTCACTCCTTTGTTCGGTAACTTACTTATTATATGTGTATTCTTGTTAATCATTCATCTTCATGGCTGTGTTTTATGTTTTGCTTGATGTTCATGATGAAGCTTGAAGTCTAAAATTGTTAGAAATCATGTTGGCTTAGTGTTTGCTCGAATATGTGTTCGTTTTATTGTTAGGGTTTTGACCTTTATAAGATCTTAGTTTGGAGATTGATAGCTTTGTTTAATTCTTGATGAATATGAGAGGTATCATCTGAATTATAAGATGATAACCTGCTATGAATGATGTATGTAGGTCGTTTTGTTTGCTAAGTATGTGTTTAAACCCATAAAACTCGTTTTAAGAAGTCCAGTAACGAAATTGTTTCTATCTAGAAAGTTACAGTCGACTTGTGTCAACTATAACTAGGTCAAAATTTGACAAAAATCAATGTTTCTTGAGTCTAAGATGTAGTTCCAGGAAATATCTTTCAACCCCCACTGGAATTGTATTTTTTACGTAATTTGCTATTTTAAATGAATTTTTCCGTAACAAAGGTCCAGGCTGCGGTTTCTGGTTGAAATTCTTCCACAAGAATTTCGTTAAAAGAGTCAACGAGGATTCTTAAATGAATTTTGTCGTAAACTGTCACCAAAATATGACGAATCTGGCCTATGTGTGATAGATAATTTTTAATGAATTTTATGTAAGTA